>JAQQZT010000016.1:22600144-22613318 GCA_030068275.1 Clarias platycephalus
TTTCACACACACACACACACACACACACACACACACACACACACACACACACACACACACACACAAAGAGAGAGTAATTAAACCTACATCAATTAGCTTTATACTGTATTGTAATCCACCAAGACTTAAAGAAGGTTATGCAAATAATAACGTCCTAAGAATAACGTTCCTGCTGTAGGTTATTAATAATGACATCAGTTTCGCTCTCAGGACATTCCCAGATGGGAAAAAGCAACGTAAAGATTGCGGCAGCTACAAACACGACGTGTTTGTTGGACGTGTTCCTGTGACGAAGCTCCGGCGAACTCAGAACCAACTTTAAGAAAAAGCTAGAGCTAAAGTTCCAGTGTGTGTGTTCTGGAAAAATGTTCTGCGATGCCAAAACCACATAATGAATAAAGACAAACACTCGGAAATTAAACCACCACCATGCAAAGTGTTTGATTGTGTCAGATTCTGTGTGTTGCAGTGTTTGAGACGTTTCTGAAAAACGTTTCTGCCTCTTCATTTAAGAAACAGAAAATGTGCAGAACCCCGAGGCTCTGAAAAGAGAAAATAAAAACACTAGCAACAGAAAAAACAAACACAAAGCATATAGTGTTGTGTGTATGTGTGTGTATGTGTGTGTGAGACAGAGAGATTAATGCATGCTCAGTCATGTTGTCCCTCTCTCCCACACCTTTGAACAGCCTGAAAGATCCCTAAAGCTTTCAGTGAGAATTTAAGATTTAATAATCATGAAAACTTTACACTTGTGTGGTGTAATTAACATCCTCTGTTCTCACGATCTCGTGACTATTCCCTTTTCACTTTCAGGTAAAGTCATCTAAAGCTTCTCTGACCACACGGCAGGGAGTAAATATATCAAGCGTACCTCCATAAAGTGTCTCTGCGATCATTTCATTTTAAGCACACGTCACTATAAATGTGTTTCATGATCATATCAGATAGATGCTGTAGATATCTTATTGATACTAAAGGAATTTTAAAACATCTAGTAGCAAAGGATAATGTAGTTGCATCTGCATCATGTAGAGCCCACAGCTAAAACACACACACACACACACACACATGGGAGAACACTAATGCTTCCCTAGAATTGACTAAGACAAGACAAAATAAACTAAAAATAAATGATATGTGTTTGGAGATTGAGATGTCCAACTTGAGATGTAACAATAAAAAAATGACAGAAGTGCAAAAAGTGAGTGGTGCAAGACTGAGATAATGAAGTCCAGGCAGACTAAGGTACTTGACAAGTAGATACATATGACTGTGAGTCTGTGATGGCGAAGAGCTACATTTTTAAAGGAGAATGCATAAATATCAGAGGAACAACATGGAACAGTTTGGGAGAAGGTATACAGTACATGAGGTTGAAACTAATCAGGCTAGTACAACTATGAAGCCAAGACTAACTAAAACACCTTGGCAACAAGCAAAAAAAACAGAGTAAATGAGAAAATAGCAGCAGAAAGGCCAACGCAGAGAGACTGAGGAGGAGCTTCTTCCCGCAGGCGATAAGGTCTCTCAACCACACCACCATGCAGAACTAATACAATCTGTTAACATCCATGGACACCATGGACACATTCACACACACCTACACTTACATATTTATGTTTACATTCTGGACCATTGCACAATGACACTTTAATAAGTCACCTTAATAAGAGTATGAGTTTAATGCGAAATTTTTCTAAGTGACTGACAAGTTTAATGATAGTTTTGACAATTGCATGTTTAAACGGACGCATTGTGTTTGATGGATCCAAATTGATTTAAGAAGGCCCGGGTTCGATTCCCAGCCGGTGCCCAAACCCCAGCCACTGGTTGCAGTGCCGGTCCCAAGCCCGGATAAAATGGGAGGGTTGCGTCAGGAAGGGCACCCAGCGTAAGACCTGTGCCAAGTTGTAGTGCGGACTGGATGTTCTGCTGTGGCGACCCCTTACCGGGAGCAGCCGAAAGAACAACAACAATAAGACACTTTTTTTGCATATTTGCACACCATCTTTCTTTCACCAAATTTCTACATTTTTAAATGTTCTATTGTACAGTATATTTCTATTTTTATTTCTATTTTTATCCTAGTTAAATAAAATTTTCTATCGTATTTCTTTTATTCATATTTATTTCTTATCATAAGCTTTAATTCTCTTTTTACGGTCACTGGCATTTATACGGCCGTATAAGCATTTCACTGCATATCGTACTGTGTATGACTGCGTATGTGACAAATAAAATTAGAGAAAATGTTACTGTAGTCACCGCATACAAGCAAAGCTACGCTAAAACGTGAATAAACTCAACAGGTATTTTAATTTGTTAAAATGTTGTGATGATAATTTGCCAATGTCAGACGTCAGTGAAGCTACAGTATATGTGGTGAGTAAAAGCTGTCATAGCCAGCAAAGCATAGGTGATGCTGAAGGAACAGCAGAAATAACAAAAGCTTAGCCAGGGAAGATTAGCGCATGAACCTGATGCGAGTATCCTGATTGGTGTTAAAGCAACCAGGAAACTTAAAAATGACTCAATTTCAGGTGTGAATGACTTAACGTTATCTCACATTGTCCCTCCTGATTGGTTATTAGTCAGCTGTCAGTCAAAAGAGGCTGAGTCAGTGCTGCTAGCGTTGCTGCTCGCTAGTCAGTATCGTCACTGTTTGTGTGTGTGAGGGGAAGAGAGCAGGTGATATCACATGAAGTGGTAATCTTGGTTAAAACTTATGCAAGAGTGTAAAGTGACCAATCTGCATCAAATCAAATTTAAATGTCAAACGTGCAGAGGATGCATTTTAGAGGACGCTAACGAAAGGAAACATTTAGCATCTTTTTTAAATTAGCACAGATGTATCCTGAACACAGTTTACACACTCACTCACTCATCGTCTTTATCCTGTATACAGGGTCACGGGGGCGGAGCCTATCCTAGGAGGTGGGGTACACCCTGGCCGGGGTGCCAATTCATTTCAGAAACGCGTGTTAAAGAGGTTCAAAAGACCTTTAACCTTTGCAACTATCACAGTCAGGTGTTTATTTCTCTGTCTGTCAATCACTTCATGTTTATGATGTTTTCGTGTTCTTAAAAGGCATATAAAGGCACTATTATTGATTTGCTAACATCACACACAGTTCACCAAATGTCTTTTAGTGCCATCACTCCATTTATCCCTGTGTAAAAAGTTCTGAAAGCGAGTTTCCTGTGCCGACTGCGTGATATTTCAGTGCATGTTTTATTTGAAGAAACCTCTCTTCTCACACGGGCGTGTAACCGAGGCGAAGGCGAGAGAGTCACTAAGTTCACCAAGTGCTGCTCTACACATGTCTGAGTCACGCTCGCCAACCAGTTTACTGCAGTGTTCAGGACGTGTCCCAGCACAGACAATGTCTCGGTGTGGAATTCTACAGAAGAACACACAGATTTCATACAGTGTGTGTGTGTGTGTGTGTGTGTGGGCATGTGGGAGAGATAGAGGGAGAGAGATTCTTGTAATTTTGGCAGAAAAATTGATTAAAATACAGACGTTTATATTAAAATAAATAGTGTGGTATAAAAATATATAAATGAACCATTCTAGTCCTTTCTTCCGCGCTTTGATTGTCCAGCTTACATACTGCTCGTGGTGATAATTACACAACATCCTGTTTCTCTGGAAGATGTCTGGATTCTTTTTCTCAACTGCTATTCTCACACATTACGTTTCTTGTATATGTGCTGGTCAGGTTTTCTACAAGAATACAAATATAGTCAGTGTTGTACATCATGAGACTTTTATATACCATAGACAGCCACGAGAGTCTGGACATTAGTGCAGAAAATCACATGACAAACTCTGTGTATAGATAGTCTTGTTATAATATTGCTGTTGATTTATACAGTACCAGTCAAAAGTCTGGACACACCTTCTAGTTCATTATTTTTTGTTCGGTGATTAATTTTCTACATCCTAGAACAATGGCATTCGGTAATTAAGCAACAACAGCAACAACAGTCAGTTGTTATTTTAAGAAAACTGTCTCTCATGAAGGAGACGTTCATTTAGAGTCACCAGCTTCAGAAATCACCAATTAACAACCAGCACCTCAGATTAGAGCTGAAGCTTCACAGAGCAGAAGGAGCAGATATACATCTCAATATCAACTGTTCAAAGGAGATTATTGTGGATTTTGCATAAACGCCTTCAGTTTTATTTTACAGTGTAGAGAGAAATAAACATCAGGAACGACTATGGACCCACCCTCGTCTTTAAAATATTCACACTTTTTGCTTTGGGGCCTGAAATGAAGACAGACACAGTTTTTGTTTTATCCAGCTATATTTACTCAGTTGCAACTTTTAACATCCACGTGAAAGACATAAAACCAACATGTCAGAAAAAGAAACAAAAAAACAGAATCACTGAGTTAGAAAGGTAATTAAAAATGTCCTGTGAACTCAATCAGGAGAATCTAATCACTAATCACAAAGCTCTTTGCACATGTAGACTTTGCAATATTTGACCTCCCTTCTTTGCAGAACCGAGTTGAATTTGATGTGGACCGTTTGTGGACTGCAGTCTTCAAGTAATACCACAGATTTTCAGTGTGGTTAAGGTCTCGGCTTCAACCTCATTGAAATAGGAACCTGTTGTAATAGGTACATTTTATTCATAACTACTTACATTGGGCCAAGACGTGAATCAACCTGCTTCACTTTCGGGTGTCGCTAATGAGCGATGAAGAAACAGGATTTCAGTTTTGCCTTAAAAGGGAAAAGAAAATCAGTAGCACGCTGTGTGTGAATGGGACTGAAGCTGAGGCGGGAACGAGGCAGAAAAGAGGGTTTGTTAAAAGTCATCAGGGCTTTAGTTATTGCACAATGTGAGAGGAAACTTGTTTGATAAGAACCATATAAACAAACAAACAAACAATAAGATTAGGAAACTAACCAGGCTGATCATGACACAACAATCAGTGGTGAAAAACATGTGCGTTTAATGATGAGACAACAGAAATCTGACCTAAATTATAACATCAGTCAGGAATACAACTGGCTGTAAACTGGAGCCCTGAGGATCCCCACCTGTTAACAGAGCCATGGTGTATGAAGCCTTGTTCTAACAGTTTAACTGTCAGTTGATGTAAATCCTGTCTAAATTTAAATATTGCGTTATATTCTGTCGGAAGAGCGTCTTCATGCTATTCTTTATTATAAAGACCCTTCATGAAGCACTCCTCTTCTGTACTGAAACAAACAAACAAACAAACAAAAAAGGAGTGTGCGATAAAAGCGCAAAGAACAAATAAGCATCAGAAGAGAAGTGACACTTCCAGGAGTTTAAGGTAAGATAGTTTAGGGAGGTTACAGTATGAGTTCCTCGCACATGTAACACCTTTATACATGTTATGGTCAGAATGAAGAATTAGAATACGAAATAATTTTTTTCTTTGCCTTAGTGCGAACCAATCTGCATTAAAATAAGGTGTGTGTAGTAATGATGAAGCCACGCCCATTTCTGTGGTTTATATACAGTTTACTTGTCATGTGTTAATCAGTATTATCACACATATCCTCTGACTATACACACACACACACACATTAGGGAAACTAATCCTGTTTGAATAGTCCTTTACTCGAGCACCATTAGTGCTGTTAAAGCAACACACACACACACACACACACACATACATACATACACAGGGTTAAACAGGTTTATGGGATTATATACTGCACGCTACATGCCTTTCCTTTATTTTTCCGCCAAATTAGGCAACACCTGATTTACCTCTGCAGCTCTGCAGATCTGAGAAAGTGAGCGCATTCCTGAAGCAGCGAGTTCGGACAAGCTCGTAGCCGCAAGTCAGAGAAGAAAAGAGAAGAAGGGAAGGGTGGAGAGCGGATAAAAAGGCACTCGAGAGCTAAACTTCCTCCTAAATTTTTCCACAACATGCAGCAATCTTACACAGTCTGTTAGCTGCGTTCGGCCGCGACTCCTCCTCAGCAGCACTGACCTGGGGTCATATTCTAATAAGTCATAAGTTATTAAAAAGTACATGGAAAAAATGTGAAATGCTAAAAATGCATAAATGTTAAAAATGAATTAGCATGAGGCTTTTCCTGTTGTTGATGTTGGTTACTTTAAAAAAAACACTACAACAGAATCGACTTCACCAAAACTTCTAAACTTCTTGTTATTTATTTATTTATTTTAATCAGATGTTCATACTCTTATAAATTCATCACGCTTGTGCTCAAGTCGCTGTTACCCGTAACACAGAGCTAGCAGTTATGTATATGTTTCTCACTGATGCTAATATCATACACTAACCACTAATTAGCTACAGTAGCTGCCAGTCTGTTAGCTTAACATAAGCAGACGCTTTACAGTAATATACGGCGCTAAACTTTAATATTGTTACAAGAGAAGCTTCACTGCTTTTACGTATAGCCCTGTATGAGTGTAAGAGAAAGTTTCTCTTTGAAATAAAGGGTTGAGAGGTGTTTTTTTTTTTATCTTTATGCTGTTGATCATGCTTTTATTTAAATTTTTCCAGAAAAAACAAACAAACAAACAAACATCATATACGTGTCCTGATACACAAATATTTTACTTTGGTACAAATTCCAGGTTTGACATGGCGCTAAAAACACAAACACACACACACACACACACACACACACACACACACACACACACACACACACACACACACAAACCGCCCACCTGAAAGGGTGTGGAGACTGCATACTGTTTAAAAGTGGGCGTGGTTTATGGAGAATGCTGCAAAGTGATTGGTGGATGGAGTCAGCTAAATGGTGTGTACCTGAGACAGGTAAGGACACACGGCGGTGCTCCAGGTCAGCTGCAGACATCTCTGGATTTCTCTTTCTGTTATTTTCCCTTTTCTTTCTTTCTTTCTTTCTTTCTTTCTTTCTTTCTTTCTTTCTTTCTTTCTTCACTAACACATTGCAGACTTCCTTTCGTCTTCTCATCCCCTCTTCCTCTTTTCTTGCCTTTTTTTTTTTTGCTTTTCTTGATTGTGTAATTCTCTGACAGATGAAGCCACACACACACACACACACACACACACACACACACACACACACACACACGCTGGCTCTGCAGGCTCTCTGCCTTTGTTTATTGCTTTGTTTGTCGCTATTATGTTTTAAACCTCTGGTTGTGTTTGCAGGAGACAAGATGACGGATTGAATGAGGAAGTCTGTGAGAAAGAAAAAAAAAAAATCAGCTCCAAAACACCAAGTAGGTAAGGGTGTGTGTGTGTGTGTGTGTGTGTGTGTGTGTGTGTGTGTTTAGTCTTTTCAGTGTAAAGCAGCTGCCTCGACACGTTTTGCAGTTACAAGAGTATTCAAGCTGAATAGTGCCTGCAGCTACATGACCGAGGCATGGCATGTCTCATCTTGCTTCCCCACACACACACACACACACACACACCCACACCTGCACACACATGCACACATGCACACACACACATGCTTGGTGGTCTTGCACTTAATCCATTCGTCAGTACACTGCATTATAAATGTCTGCTTTAATGTGCTTGAATAATAGAATAATAATATTTCTCTCTTCTTGTCATTTTGCATTTCTCTCTCTTCTCTAGAGTGTGAAGACTCGCTGTGCATCCACTCATCCATGCTTCCTATCCTTCATTCCACCGGAGTCTGTGTGTCTGAGCAATCAGATTTCAGTGGTGTGAAGAATACGAGACATGGGCCTGGCCTCGTCATCGTCTTCATCGTCATCATCATTGTCACTCAGTAGTCAAATTACCGTCTTAACCATGTCCATTGGGTTTATGTGTTACATTTAGTGATATAGTGCCATCATTAGTTAACGATTTAAACTGGGATTTCTTGCTAAGGAAGCTTTAGTTAACTTTTAACATTAGGGTGTGTCTAATAATAATAATAATAATAATAATAATAATAACTACTATATAGTTATGTGGCATTCTTAAAGTTATTATAATAATGTAACTATAAATCTATAGATGTGTATATAATTAGATGATTAACATTAATTAATCTCATGTCATGTGATTAGTATCAGCTATTCTCATAAAACAGACGTAGGAGATTAAAAAAATAAATACATTTGGATTTTTTTTTTCATTTTGAATAAATAAATTTTGAGGAAAAAAATGCACTTTTTCCCCGACAAAGATGATTAATAAATAATTACACTTGTACACAGGTGTTGAATCAGGTGTCTGGGTTGTGACGAGGCCACAGTGGACTTAGTCAATTAATAAAAAACAAACACTTTATGTTCATAACCAGATGGAGGTCATGAGATCAGACATGAAACACAGTCTGACATGTGACAAGTGTAATAATACAGAAAACATGTCCACTGACACCATCAAAATCATCACTCTTAAAGCAGGAAGTGACAGAGAGAGAGAGAGAGAGAGAGAGAGAGTGTGTGTGTGTGTGTGTGTGTGTGTGTGTACAAAGTAATTCATTATAGTATTATTATTATTATAGTATCATTTACTCAGAGACAATGATCCCCATGTCCTCATGAATAAGAACACAAAGCAATGATGATGTGCTTCTGAATAATCTGAACTGAAGAGGATGTGGAAAAATAAAATCCTGCACCTAAAGCAGTGATTTAAAGATTAAAGAAATCACTGGCTACTAGTCCACCCCCCCCCCCCCACCTCCCCCAAACACACGTCCACCCCCACAGGTGTGTATTCATGCCTCAGTTTTCCAGGAATCCATTGTTACCCGGCCCACTTAGAAAACTGATAAATAATAAAAGAATTATTGCATTATTTTGTCATCAGCTGAGTTTATTTATTACTTAATGCTGCCCTCTGGTGGAGAAACAGAAACAGAGGGCATCTCGCTTTTTCGTCGGTGTGTCTTTAATTTCAGTTACAGTCCACAAGAACATCTTCGTTTAGGACACACACACACACACACACACACTGTTATGTTGTCAGATGGAGGACTTATCCTCATTAGCAGCAGCCAGGGAGAGAGCGGTTTCCTCCCAGAAGGCTTGGGGCCTTATTCTCCTTATTCTCACCAGGGGCAATTAACCACAATCATGATTAAGCTGTGGGACATTTCACACACACACACATACACACACACACACACGCGGTACATGAGGTGAGGTGTTAATCACAGGAGGAGATTTCTGATTTCTGAATAAACATCGTCCCATTTCTAGCACATTTAACGGAACACACGTTTACACACACACACACACACACACACACACACACACACACACACAAAAACTTCTGTTTTTATCTTAATTTAACCCACAGAAAATGATGAGAGAGGAGTCAGATTCTGCATGAACTGTAAAATAAACAATAAACAACAGAAACTATCAAACATTTCCCTAAAAGACGTCTACAGAGCCTCAGATGAACAATGTGGGTGACGCCGTAACACCGAGCAGCAGATCTATCCCGCGTCTCTTCACATGAATCACACAACTACGTATGCACTTAACATTATTTTTTAATTTGAAGTTACCATACATATGACAAAAAAATACACTTTATATATTATAAATTAAAATTTATATTACCTTTAAATGTATTTATTTACTGTTTTCATCTTTTTGTTCTTATATTGCTATTTTACAGATTTATAATTATATGTATAAAATGTAAAAATAAAAACAAAGAAAGTCACATTCCATCATACCTGTACGTATTTTTAAAAGCATAATTAAAGTGAATATTTACAGATTTAAAATCATAAATGTACCTAAAGTTGAAGGATTTCCATGAAACTAGGTTTATCTTAAAATGGATGCACACACTTTCATATAAATGTATTATATATACTGTAGTATATAGAAGTGCATCATTCCATTAGTTCAGGACGTTAATACTGACTTGCGGATTAATTAGCCTCACCAAAACTAATCAGCCTGTCGTCTTCTCCCTGCCGCAACACCTCACGTATTTGTTCACCTTTTTATTGGACACTATGATAATGATGGGGCTCATGGCGGCGTACAGGGACGAAAAGAAGATGCGCAGGTCTGACATGAGCGCAGACGACATAGTCTGCTTGATGATTATGGTGTAAACCCAAAGTCCGTTGTCCACTCCGTACAACATGACGTACAGCGTCACCAACGTGACAACAGTAAGGGCCGCCCTGCGTTCGGCAGAACTTTCGCCTGCACCACGTATAGCTCTGACATGACGGCTGTGTTTGTAGAGGAAAACAAGAATGATGAGGCTGGTGGTAGTCATGAATGCCATGGGTACTACGTCCCTGACTGTCTGTGCTGCTCCGTTGGCGTCCTTGACACTCACCGATGGGAAATTGATGAAGCAGAACTGCACGTTGATGCTGTTCTGGAGAAGCTTGGAGTTGTTCTTGGCGCCCATGGCAAAGACAATGGATGGCGAACTTACAGAGATGTTAATGATCCACACAACCAAGAAGATAAGCCAAAGGAAACGGGTGAAAAGCTCCCGGGCGGTCACCCAGCGTGACCCCGGGGGTGCGATGCTCAGGCTCTGGTAGGTGCTCAGCACACAGGTGAGCCAGATGGAAAGTGACCGAGCCGTCCTGTAGACGAAAATGACGCCCTTGCAACCGGTGTCATCAAAAACGTTCGCAATGTTAAAGGTAGCAAAAGTTTCAAGCACACACCGAACTCCTACCACCAGCAGATTGGCCAGGGCCAGGTGCAGCACGATGGCGTCAGCTGTGAGGAGACACTTCTCGTGGTGCAGTGCCATCAGGTAGGCATAGATCACAGCAACGTTGCCCGGGATTCCCACCACGGACAGAGAGAGATACAGAAGTCCGCGTGTTAGAAGCTCAGAATCCATCGCTGATCTCATAAAGATACCAGTAAACTTGACGCTGCAAATCAATACATCATTTTAAAAACGTCTTCAAAGTACTTGTTACTTTTTGTGCTGGACTGAAGTGTTTAATAAAATCAGTTAAAGACACCTCTTTCTGTGACTTGTCAAGAACTGAGCACCTTCATGTCATTCTTATAAGCGTTTTTTTTTTTTTTTTTTTTGGGAGACCCACTGGGAGCGTGAGACACTGCACGGTCCAGTGCTCACCCACTGAGGCCTCACTCTCACCTGCTTCTCATTAGCTAAATGATGTTCACCTGACTCACCCACCACATACATGTCTTAAGTAAATTCCATTACACACTGTATGAGTTCATCTTTGTCACTGCCATAAATTCACACATATATTAGTCATGCTAACTACAATCCTAAACATGTTAACCGCTTGAAGATTCAATCTTCAGCAAAGTGTATGTCATGAAAAAGAATCAATAACAAAAGAAAGTTACGGTCCAAGTTGTCGTAATAGTATCTAAGGTGTGTTGATCGAGTCGCAATGTAAACTTATGCACTTAGTAATATGCAAGAAGATATTCTAACCTAAGTTTCCACCAGAGCAATGAACATAGCTGTGTTTCTACCACGTTATTAACTAATAACAATGATAATACAACTTAACATTCTCTCATTCAGGAAAACCTAAAAAGGTTCAAGTTTAAACAAGAAATAAAAGCATGCGCTGTATTTTCATATCCTAGTCTCCGGAGGATTTCTCAGAATGGAGGTTCCCTAAGCTAAAAGTTTTACTTTGTGGCCATGGAATATTCTCATCATAATAAATTGTATTCATAAAGTCAGCATACATTTGCATGTGTCTAAGAGATTTGCCCAGTATTGTGTGCCAGGAAACTTTAGGCACGAGACAGGAAACACCGTAAATGTGGTGCCAATCCATCACAGGTCACACACACACACACACACACACACTACAAACACCAATTAGTCTACTCTGTATGTCTTTGGCCCATGGGAGGAAACCGGAGTACCCGTAAGAAACCCACCAATCACAGGGAGAACATGCACAACTCTATGTTCAACTCCTCGAACATAGACCCAAGGCAGGAATTGAACCTTGACCCTGGGGGTGTAAGGTTGCAGTGCTAACCACTACACCGCCATGCTACCTGAATTATAACAATATTTTACATAAAAATGTTTATATATATATATATATATATATATATATATATATATATATATAAAAAAAGAAAAAAAAAAAGAAAAAAAAAAACATATTTACCAACACATCGGACCCAGTGTCAACATGTTAACTAATGCTGAACCACGCTAACCGTGCAGAATAACCAGATAACCATAATCACATTAAAATGTTTTTAAATAAAAGCAACAGCACTATAGCACCCTCATGTGGGAAACCTGTGAAAGTGTAATGAGGTAATGTAGTTTGTCCCTATACACATGTACACTATATTACAGACATAATCAACATTTTAATGATAATTATAGCATGCAACCTTTAATATAAATTGAAATATTTATTGAATATAATGTTTTTTCTTGCTTTTAAATAAATGTTTTTCCTCAGATATATATTTCTTTTCTTTACTAAATGCATGTGATTTTACTAAACAGTATTTTTCACACATGCATGTTTTCATTTATTATTTCTTCATTATTTTTTATATGTTATGATTTATAATATATTTAACTCCTTTTTACATCATGACATCACAGGTTTAAATGAATTCACATGCTGTTAGCAGAACACCACAATTATTGGCACCCCTGTGAAGATCAGTAAAAAGGGACAGAGGTAAAATCCATGTTTGGTGAGGACAAAATCCTTCATTAAGAATTATTTTCAACAAAAACAGATATTCCACATTTACTGAAATTATAGTTACCACATTGTACATGGATATTTGAGTTTTCAGTAGGAACCTTCAAGCTATTATCCATGACTTCCTGATTAACAGATAAATATGAGGTGATTCCAAATTTTATTTGTCACATACACCATCATACTGTAACGGTTGCTGTGTGTGGGCTTTAGAAACAGTATATACGCAGAGGTGAATTAACTAAGAAGTCTTTTAATAAAGAGAACTGAACATAAAGACACTTGCATTTGGGAACGATAACACTGGGCCTAAGGGAAACCAAGAGCTAAGCAAAACATAATCTAACCGAACAATAGTTAAACTAAACATGAGCTCAACTACACAAGGAGTTAAACATAACCGAGAACTAAACATACCAAGATACTAAGCCCCCGGCTTGCTCACCAGGGACAAACTGACCATTTTGACTCATACATATTCACATTCCATACAAAATAATTTCTT
>JAQQZT010000016.1:22624087-22635942 GCA_030068275.1 Clarias platycephalus
ACTCGTTTATAAATCACTCAATGGCCTAGGACCTAAATACATTGCAGATATGCTCACTGAATATAAACCTAACAGACGACTCAGATCGGTAGGATCGAGTCAGTTAGAAATATCAAGGGTTCACACAAAACAAGGGGAGTCCGCCTTTAGCCATTATGCTGCCCGCAGTTGGAACCAGATCCAGAAGAGATCAGATGTGATAAAACATTTAAATCTAGACTTAAAACGCATCTGTTTAGCTGTGCATTTATTGAATGAGCACTGTGCTACTTCCGAACTGACTGCACTGTATTTTATGTTTCTTATATTTTCAACTGTTTTATTTTGATCATAAATAAAATTTAAGCATTTTCAAAAGTGCCACTACAAACTTTTTAGTGCTATTATTTTCTATTTCTGCTTATTATTATTATTTATGTAAAGCACTTTGAATTACAATTGTATGTATGGAAATATGCTATACAAATAAACTTGCCTTGCCTTGCCTAGGACAGCACTCATGTGCAGTGTTGTCACACAACTTGATCAATTCTTAAACAGTGGTAGAATCTACAGTATAAGTAAACTCTCTCTATTGTAGATCTATCTTGTTATTAGTATTTATTAGTGTTTAAGACATGTTTAACCATGAATTTAGGGCAGATTTTTGACAAGGTTTTTGGCTGTTTCATCTATTATTAACCCTATAATAAAAATCATGGTTTCTATCTTAAAAGTCATGCTCTATGTTCTTAAATGTTACACCCTTGCCAATAATCAAACCCTCGGTCACTGGGGTAGAAGGAAGAGACACTAAGCACTAGACTTCCTGTATTACTATGTGGTGCATACCAGAAAAGCTAATGTAAGCTTTGTGTATTTTACATTTAAAGCACAAATAAAGCGCTAACAGACACCTGTGATTAGCTATTGTCACTATGATTGATGTGGAAGTGCAAGTACACTACACTCTGCCTCTCAGAGCACTCTGCTACCTGTGGCATCAATGGGATTCGACCTTCTCCAGATTATAGGTTTCCTATCCACGTGACGCCAGCCGACCGCATCTTTTTTGAACTGCTCACTCACGCACCGTTGGGGGCGTCGTAACACACTCGAGGCTATCCGCTCCCTCCGCGTGTGCGAGCTTGCAGACCCGAATGGCGTAGAGCCGTGCAATTAATGTGGGAGCACTAATACCTCTCATCCCTCCCCGCTGAGAGAGCTCGGCCAATTTAGCTCTCTCGAGGCCTCGGCTGTGAGAGGTTACAGCATCACCCAGGGATCGAACCAGCGATCTCCGGATGATAGGGCGAGCACTTTACCACTGCGCCACTCGGAGGCCCGGGGCTGCCATAGTTCATACAGAAATGAATAAAAAAATTTATTTATTACTTTGATCAGTTTACTCATTAGTTTATCCAGTCTAAGTAAGTTAATTTTAACGATAGATTTTTGTCACTGGCCTGGAATGTATACTGGCTGATGTCATTTATGTCATATTTTGACCCCTTGGGCAAAAATACACCCACATCTGTTACAGATCTTGGGAAATGTCTGTGCTAGATCTGGCCTCAGATTGATTTTATTGATTGTAATATGGAAACATCTATCCTCATGCACACATTTATATGTTATATGGGCTAAAACATATCGTATGTGTGCGAGCGCTTGTTCATTTCAAAGAATCGATCTGATTTTTATCAAAATCATGCTTGAGGTTTTGCTCTGGACGGCAGTGAGCAGTTAATGTCCTGTATTTGTTGAGGTCCAGAAGAAGTGGATATACAGTATGTGGCAACGCTGCGGGAGGGGAATGAATATAAAGTGTTTTGAAACTGATTACGCCACCCCGAGATTAACTGGGGAAATAACCCAAATAAGGAGCACAAGTTTGTTAGGCTAGGTAAAACAGAGAGACGGGTGAACAAATGTACAAGACTTTATTTTAGTTCACAATAAAAGTTATAAAAACACTCAATAGCATGCCATGCTACATAGTAAAATCACCCTCATGCACACTAGGGGTCGCAACAGGGCACTCTGTCTACTCACACCAAGGCTGTAACATAAATTAGGAATACAATAACACAATAGTTACAAAAAGAAAATAAACAAGAATTTCAGGCACCGGCTTCCCAGTGGCAGGGGCAGGCTAAACGAGGTACAAACCCTGAGGTGCACGTCACACGCATCCACACACTCACACAAAGTGAAACGGGAATACAATCAGCACTGCACTCCACACCGTTACACTACCACCAGTACTTGGAGCTAGGGAGCTAGCTAGCCTCCCAGCCCAACGGTGCCTGAGATGGACCAGACAATAAACAAAAACACATACAAAATTAACCAAAATAACACAATAAAGAAACAGATAAAAAGAACATTAGACACCATAAAAGAATAGGAAAAGAGAAAATAATTAAACCACAAGGAAACTAAATACTAAAGGAAAGTTTTAAGCCAACTGTTCACTGAATCAGTCGTATCACATTCAGAGTTCTCCGGAAGCTACATTACAACACTCTCCACAATACAATCACAGATGCAGAGAAACAAAAGCCCAAACAGGCCTTCGGACAGTAGCAAAGCAACTCTGACTTGCTTAGACAGTTAGCAGAAAAAACACAAAACAAACAGTAGGAGAAACTCTGTAGGAGGAGAAAACAGCAGGAGAAGAAACGGCAGCGCCGTCCTCAGTCGATGTGGAGGGCAAATACTTCCGCCTTGAAGCGATTCACCGGCACCATGTCAGACACCTGTAGCTCACTAAGAAAAAGAGCAATGACTAAAACATCTGTTTCATAAAGCAGAGAAAACGAAACTTACTTACCAGAATGAATCGTTGTGCTACGCGAGCTGTGCCATTACTCACAGATCGCAGTGAAAACCCATGCACCTCCTGTCCGCGCGCACGCCATGAAGGCGGTCCTAGTCGTGACGTAGACCAGGTAAGCTAAATCCAGCCTTAAATACCAT
Organism: Clarias platycephalus; assembly: GCA_030068275.1. Classification (NCBI taxonomy): domain Eukaryota; kingdom Metazoa; phylum Chordata; class Actinopteri; order Siluriformes; family Clariidae; genus Clarias; species Clarias platycephalus. The sequence continues at coordinate 22,627,049 of JAQQZT010000016.1, forward strand.
CAAGAACCATTCTGATAGGCTATCGTGGGTGACAAATCATTTACTTGTGAGCCAATGAAACGACCCCATCACCCACATTGCCACATATATATAATTTTTTTTTTTTAAATTCCCTACAGCAAAATCATCAGTTTTGCTTGGCTTGGTGTAGCTCATGGCAAACATCTGAGTGGATCAAATTAGTTAACAATTTGAACTGTCCAGTATATTCAATTGAAATCGCATTCTGGCTCTGTTAAATTTGCCTCCAATCTTGTGATTTTTAATGACAATTGCATTTTTGTGAAGGTGCTTTGAGACAATGACCATTGTTAAAAGCGCTATATAAATAAAATTGAATTGAATTGAACAATTGCTACAAAAATTCATAATACATTTGTAAGTAATCGCTCCAACAGTTGTCTTCGTCTCACCAAGCTTCTTGCTGATTGCCTTGTAGCCCTTTTCAGCCTTGTGCAGGTCTACAATCTTGTTCCTGACCTCCTTTCACAGCTGTTTGGTCTTGTTCATTGTGGTGAGGTTTGAATGGAAGATAGAGATTCTGTGGCCAGGTGTCTTTTATACACATAATGAATTGTTGTTAGGAGCACCTTCTTACCACATGAGCACAACCTATAATTACCTATGATAAAAAAGATTATAGACCCTTTATTTCTTTGTAATTGGGCAAACTTACAAAATCTGCAGGGGATCAAATATTTATTTTTCCCACAGTATCATGCTGACTGTGGATTGTATGAGACCTGGCCTCTCTCAGTTAGTTTTTTTCAGTCCAGGTTTAGACATTGATGCTGCCTTGATGTGCATGTTCAACTGAAGTGAGCTCATTACACTTGTGCATTAGTGCAGGATGTTTTTGTATAAAGTCCTGTATATATGGTTGTTTTTACTAAGAGGTTAAGTGTATGTTAAGTGGGTGGGGGTTGCACTAGGTTTCCTTTGTGACTTTGGTTTCCATGGGTGACTAAATGAAGACTACAAATAAGTGTAAGCCACCATAAGAAGTAGTTACAGGTGAGCCTTTGATCATTCCAGATGTATATATAAAAACTAGATCAGTTCTTCAGTAATACATTACATGTTACATTTCCTGACTGTGTGACTGAGAAACCAGGTTCCATGGATCTTTGCATCATCATTAAAGGAGTCTCGTTCCTCCTGCAAACGGGACTTGGAGTTCTGGGTAACACATCTGTGCTGATGGCATATGTACATGTCGCTTTTGTAGAGGCATGCATGCAGCCTGTGGACAGAATCTTGGCTCACCTGGCTTTGAGCAACCTGCTGCAACTGCTGACTCGTGGCGTGCCACAGACAATGTTCATCTTCGGCCTGCACAACCTACTGGATGATTGGGGCTGCAAAGTGGTGATCCATGTCTATCGCCTCAGCAGGGGCCTTTCTGTCTGCCTCACCGGCATGTTGAGTTTATTCCAAGCACTCACCATTGCACCAGCAGTCGGGGCACATCTGACCAAACTGAAATCTCATCTTTCACAGCTGGTTGTGCCCACCTTTGTATGTCTGTGGCTCCTCAACATGATTCTCGCCATCACCTCTCTGTTGTACGCCACAGCACCTCAGAATGGCACAGTGCCTGCCTTCTCACTTAACATTGGGTTCTGTTACATCAACTTTGGTGACAACCTGTCATACGTGCTGAATGGCGCAGCCCAAACAACACGAGACTTTGCTTTTGTGGGCATCATGCTGGCCTCCAGTGGCTACATCCTTGTCCTCCTGCACAAACACAGCAAGCAGGTCAGGTCCATCCGACGCACTCAACAAGGAACCTCCAAGGAAATGCATGCAGCTAAGAGCGTCGTCATGCTGGTGGTGCTGTACACCGTGTTCTTCGGCATCGATAACGTGATCTGGATCTACATGCTCACCGTGGCCCAGATCCCAGCTGTGGTGTCAGACTTGAGAGTGTTTTTCACATCATGCTATGCCATGCTCAGTCCTTTCCTCATGATGAGCACTAATAAGAAGATAAAGGAGAGGATGCTGTGTGCGTCTGGAGAACAGTCAAGTGAGGACTCCACAGAGATATCGAACACTAAATGAACTTTTTAAATCATTATAATATATAACAAATATTTTCTTAATATTTTATGAATTGTTATTATTGTTCGAAGGTTGTGTTTTTGTGTTTGTAAATGGGTCATTTATTTGACTTCACTATCATCTTCAAAATCTTTACCATTAAAGCAGGAAGTGACATGGTGTGTAATAAACATAAATATGGTTCATTATACTGTTATAGTTTTTACAGAATAGAAGTGAAATATTAGAATATATAGAAGTATTGTAAAAATTTGCTACTGATTAATCAGTCAGTGAGTAAATGTCTCTGACTCGTACATATCAAAGTTTTCCAGTCACTGTTCAAGGCTGTTCAAGGAGGTAGGAATGCTGCCTCGCCAAGAAACAATGACCCTATGTCAACAGAATAAGAACACAAAGAAATTATGTACTTCTGAATAATCTGATCAAACCAAAGAGTGTGGAGGTTTTGGAAAATAAACCTGGGTCTAAAGGTAACAGCAGTGAAGTAGTATGGGTGCAGCTAAAATAGAAACAGCACAAAGAAGCATGGAGGTTTAAATTGGTGCAGATCAAAGACAGATTCATTTAACAGGTTTAGTAATAACGTGAAACAGGTTTAATAATTAACAACAGCTCGATACTGTGTTCATTTATCAGAGTTAATGTGAAACATTAAATTAGAAAAGGCACAAACAATATACACCTAACAATATTTTTTAAATATGTTTTTTTTTCATACATAACTGTCTTACATAAGTATTTACCCCTCTTGAACTTTCCACATTTAGACCTAATCTGCTTCACCCACAGACTTTCTCTCTTTCTCTCTAAATAATGTACCATATGTCAGTGCTTTAAAGACTCAGTCAGGGATTTGACACAGACATAAACACACAGCCTGTAAACCATTCTGTCTCGTTTTAGCTCTAAACACAGAGCTAAGCATTTAGTTTTGGTTTAGCTTTACCTACAACACATCTGATGAAAAAAATACTTTAATGACATTTTAAATGTTTAAATCTTAAAATGTTACATTTCGTCTCTAAGTTAACCTTTAAACCTGTTTACCATTTGCTGCTTTTTTGTGCTTAGGTCAATAATATTTTTCATAATTTATTTTTTAATGAAATGTATAAAATGTCAAACTTAAAAAATCAGGACAAATACAGTACATGCAATACATGTAATTTGCATGAATGCATATTAATTAAGTAAAAATAAATGTAAGCATGAATTATATTTCATAAATGTTTTAAGCTTTTTCCTGAAACCATTTTCCACTCTTACAAGATTTTTTGTCACTTTAATTTTCTTACTCTCTCTATCTCTCTAGCATACAAACTCTAATATGAATGTAATACAGAAGAGTGCAGCATTAAAGTAGTTAAAAGTTAAAGGTTCAATCAAGATTATACCACTAACATGCAGTTTGTTTAGCGATATCCCTGTTTTAGTGCTAATAACTGATCAGCCAGTATCAGCTTGTTTTCTTCTCCTCACTGCCACACCAGCTGCCAGATGTTTGTATGTTTTTATTTACAGTATGGTAAAACCAGGGCTGTATTTGGAAGGTGTATAGAGACAAAAAGAAGATATGCATGCTGATCTAAGATTAGCTGTGCTAACATTGTCTGTTTTATAGTTTTTGTATAAACCCAAAGCCCCAGGCAGCATGAGGCACTGTATAGTCCAGTGCTCGCCCGCTAAGGCATCACCTTCACCTGCTTCTCATTATCTGAATTACCTGTCTGATAGTAAAATTTTATTGCCCAAATAAGTCTATAACACTCTTATTATTAATTAAATTTACCTGTACATGAGGTAACCTTTAGGTCTAGACTATACCACGATGCTAACAACACTGGATATTAGACATGCTAACCACACTGACAATAATAAACATCCTAACCATAATAGATCTTTCCATATTATCCATGCTAACCATACTGACCATACAAAAATGCAAAAAACAACATACGTCTTAGCCATGCTAGGTCATACTGTCCATAGTAATCATCCTAACCACACTGAACAAACCTAGCAATCCATAATCACATTACTGTGGTACGCAGCACCCTGTCTATAAGATAGGATTAAATTATTTGTCACATGTACCTTGTAGCACACTAAAATGTTTTTTTTTTTTTTTTTTTTTTTACATATTGGAGAATGGGTCAGAGCTAGGGATGCAGCACCACTGGAGCAGATCTGTTTAAGGGCCTTGTTCAAGATCTCAACAGTGGCAGCTGTAACATCTGGGCCACCACGTCCTCAGGGAAGAAGATCCAGTTCTCCGGACTACTGAGCCGCCGCTTTGTCTCCCCCTAGTGTGTCTATGTCTGTATGTCAGTCACTATTATCCCCAAGTAGATTCACCTGTGTATCCCTTGTGTGTGTTCCTATATAAACCAGCCGACCCCGTAGCCACCTGTTCGTCCACCGTTATGCTAACCCACACGACACATGTTTCAGATCTGACTTTTCATGCCTCAACTCTTCCTCGTATGTTCTAGGACTGAGCCTGCTCACAGCTCGAACGCAGTGGACAGTGGAGCACTGACACGAGGGCCTTTTTGAATGTTGGGAGCACCTTAAGTATTTTTGTTTTCATTTGAACTGTTTGTGTTGGGACTCTTGTAAATAAATATTCACTGGTGTGCACGCCTGCGTCTGCGTCTGCTCTTACCTGCTGATCATGACAGCAGCTTGGCAGTAAAACCCCGGTTTTCCAATCAGTGACCTATTACTGCCCCCATGTTAACTGTGTAAACAAGGACAAAATGAGGTAACAAGCTGTCTGCACAGTGTTAAACGCAAAATTTAAAGGTAGAGGAATTTTTTGTTCATATTGTTTCCAAAAAATTGTAAAGAAAATACACATATTGGAATCAGTTTCCAGGAAATGGCTATAAAATTCTTGTTTGCCATTAGGCACCTACAGAGGACAGCTCTCATGCGCAGTGTTGTCACATCGCTTAATCAATTCTTAAATAGTAGTAGAATCTATGACTAAACTCTCTCTCTATTGTAGATCTATCTTACTAAAGGTTTCGACCTTCTGCAGTTCATAAGTTTCCATTGCAATCCCACTCCTGTCCCTGGCTGAGGTTTTCTGTAAAAGACGAGCAACGCGCCTTCCTCCTCACCGGCCTTACAGCCTGGCAATAGACCTTCAGCCAGGTACTGTCCCGTCCCGTGGCCACCTCTATTTACTGTAATCTACGGAGACGCAGACGATGGAGGAGTATGTAACCAATGCTCTTCGCCACGGCACCATCGCCACGGGGTTTTTCACTGTCAAAAATCGACACCTACTGCCTCTTACCAACTCAGCCCTGGACGCCCTCTCTGGTGCCACCGTGCTCACAAAGTTGGACCTCCGGAGCGCCTACAACTTGGTGCACATCAGAGAGGGGCGATGAGTGGAAGACGGCCTTCATTACCCCTACAGGACACTATGAGAGCCTCGTCATCCTGTTTGGACTTTGCAATGCCCCCGCAACCTTCCAACACTTCATTAACGATGTCCTCTGGGACATGCTAGGCCGGTGGGCATTCGTTTACCTCGATGACCTTCTCATTTACTCCCGCACAGTTGATGAACACATCCAGCACGTTAGGGCGGTCTTAAAGAGATTGCTCGCCCATCAGCTGTACTGTAAGTTTTTTTTCACGAGCGCTCCACCACGTTCCTGGGTTTTGTCATCTCGCCCCAGGGTGTGGCCATGGACCCGCAGAAGCTGGAAGTTGTGCATCATTGGCCCCTACCCAAGACACTTAAGCAACTTCAACAGTTTCTTGGGTTTGCGAATTTCTATCGTCGCTTTATCCGGGACTGCAGCACCCCTAATCGCCCTGACCCGTCCATCATCTCGTTCTTTTAGCCTCAACTCCACCGCCATCTCTGCCTTCCAGAAACTCTGTCACCGCTTCACCACCGCTCCAATTCTTCTCCATGCAGACGCAAGTAAACCGTTCGTTGTGGAGGTGGACGCCTCAGATGTGGGCGCTGGGGCTGTTCTCTCCCAGCGAGGTCCAGATCAGAAACTACACCCCTGTAGTTTCTTCTCCAAAAAATTTTACGCCACTCAGCAGCGATACGGAGTAGGGGACCACGAGCTGCTGGCCATGAAGTGGGCTTTGGAGGAATGGCATCACTGGCTCCAGGGCGCCAGGAAGCCATTCATCATCTGGACCGATCACCAAAACCTCATCACTATCCGGAACCTGAAACAGCTTAACCCAAGGCAGGCTCGGTGGGCTTTGTACTTTGAACATTCCAATTTCCACTTCTCGTACTGCCCGGGGTCCAAAAACACCAAAACAGACGCCTTCTCCCATCAACATGAGGAATACGTCCCCCGGGCGGACCCCGCGCCTGTCTTTCCACCCTCAAAGATCATCGCACCACTTCAGTTGGACCTGGAGATGAGGGTCCGTCAGGCACAGACCACAGAGACCGAACTGGCAGGTGTGCCGCCTGGACGACTCTACGTCCCAACTCGTCCCCCATTTCGGGACATCCGGGCACGCGACGTACCCTCCAATATCTTCAACATGATTTCTGGTGGCCATCCATCGCGAGGGACGTAAATGAGTTCGTTCAGGCATGCCCAGTGTGCGCCAGGGCGATAGATACCAACCAACCAACATCAAGAGAACTCCAATCACACCTGGTTCCACATTGCCGTCGACTTCATCATGGGCCTGCCGGTCTCCGAAGGAAAAGACACCATCCTAACGATCATCGATCGGTTCTCCAAGGCTGTGCACCTGGTGGCCCTCGCCGGACTCCTATAAGCCAGAAACACTGCCAAGCTGATATTAGAGCAAGTAGTTCGTCTGCATGGGTTCCCAAAGTACATCGTCTTGGACAGAGGGCCCCAGTTCACTGCCCGGTTCTGGAAGGCCTCCTGCCGTCTGATCAACTCTACCTGCAGTCTGTCATCTGGATACCACCCTCAGATTAACGATCAGACAGAGCGGGCCAACCAACAAAGGAGCGCTATCTGAGATTTTTCATCGCCGATCGCCAGCGCTCCAGGGCTCGCTACCTCATCTGGGCAGAGCTCTAACACAACCTCCATGTCTCGTCTGCCACGAAGCTAAGCCCATTTGAGGTATGCCACGGTTTCCAACCTTCGATGTTCAATCACCAAGAACCGGAGGTTGATGTACCGTCAGCCCAACAGTTCACCTGCAGGTGTCGACGGCTGTGGAATCAAGCAAACCGTGCTATCCAACAAGCTAACACCCGCTACACCACCCAACATCACCATCGACACCCTCCGGGACAATTGTACCACGTAGGTGACAAAGTATGGCTCTCAACAAGAAATCTTCACCTTCACACCGAGTCACGAAAACTATCACCCAGATTCATCGGCCCTTTCAGCATCACCCTACGGATAAATCCAGTCACCTACCGGCTCCAGCTGCTTGCGGAACCACCCGGTATTTCACATCTCTCAACTCAAACCCCTCACCACCTCTCCTATGATTCCACCCACCACCCCTGCTCCTCCTCCCCGGATCATCGACGGTGGTCCCGCCTACACCGTGCGCCAGATCCTCGATTTGCGCCCTGGGGCAGAGGTATCCAGTACCTGGACGATTGGGAGAGCTACGGCCCCGAGGAACGGTCTTGGATTCCGGCCCGATTCATTCTCGACCCCGAACTCATTCGAGACTACCGTCATCGGGTATCCTCCACCCCAGGTCAGGTGCCGGTCAGGAGCCGGTTCTGGACAGGGGGGTACTGTCATGCGCACTCGCTCCACGACCGTCACTAGGACCCGAAAGTAGTACGGTCGCGACACAGGTAGCATAAAAGGAGACAAATTGGCGCATCACATTGCTCAGTCATTGAGTTCGCCCATTCTGGTTCTGACGCCTCGGATGCTATCTGTGAGTACTCACCTATTTTGGGTTCATCTTCCTGAGAAGTGTGTGTTGTTAGAACACGGGTTTATTTGTGTAAACTCTTGCTCTCGCTCGGAGAGAGTTCTAATAATAATAATGTGCGTGGTTATCCTACCGACTCGCGCTACTCCGCGTTTGGGTTTACCATCCACGCTACACGGGCTAACTGCTAAGTCTTCTGCTTCACCTCCGGTTAGTTCGTGACAAGTCCAACACATATTCTGACAAGCAACAGAAGAAACTGGAGAGTGCAAAGGTTTCATGCTCAAATGCTCTCTCTCTCTCTCTTACGATTTATAGTGTAAGGTGAGACTCAAGGCTGCCTGGGACTCAGCACTGAACTGTTCATGAAAACTGATGTGCAGAGATGACTAGGCAAGCCTTGATCATGTGTAGCAACATGTCAATTCACCTGGATCATCTGCTGAAAAGCTGTCATTTGGTGTGCCAGCTAATTTGAAGATGCAGCCAAGTTCAAGATGCACCCCATCGTAAGCTCATGCAGCAGGGGAAGATTAAAAAGAATGAGGGGAAGCTGAATTGTCAAAATATGAAGCTAAGTTTTAACTGTGGCAGACCCGGCATAGTGAGGCACAATGCACAGAAACACCCCCAGCAACCAGAACCAAGCCAGAGCAAGCAGACCTCAGTCAGTCCTGCTGGCGAATAATGACTGCACTTCCTCTAACCATGATTTTACATTATCCATTTGTATACACTCAAAAGTGGAATTTTTATGTTACTCTACTTACTGACTTCAGTGATGCTGGCAACTTCTTTAACCCTCTGAGGTCTGCGAACGCATATACGCGTTTTGAGGCGTTTTTCCCAGATGACGCCAATAAGAACTTAAATTATACTTTCAGTTTTGATCGTACAGACAAGATCTATATATTAATCGAATCTGTAAAGTGTCTACTTTT
>JAQQZT010000016.1:22645325-22658858 GCA_030068275.1 Clarias platycephalus
GTAGCAGCCGACAACATGAATGGGCTGACTGTCTACTCTGGGCGGAATATGCACAAAATTCACTCCGCCACTCCTCTTTAAAAAAATAAAGGAACTTTACTTTATCACCTGCATCTGCATCCGATCCTTTGCCGACAGAACATGACAATTGTGGATGATAATAATAATAAATATATGAATCTTTCGCTCCAGTACATGCGATAAAAGGATGACGGCAGGCGGCATTTTTGGTTTGCTGCGGGTGGATAATTTAAGTTCGGCTTTTTATTTCATAAATTCAAGGAGGACTCAAATAGACATTGAGTATTTTATTTGAAAGTAACCTTTAACCTTTCAGCTTTTTTTTCTGAGTTCAAAAATGTTCTGTTTGTTGCATGCAGAAAAAAAAGATTTTGTTTTCCCTGTAGCAGTTTATTGATTTCGTAATGTTTCTATAGTTTAAAAAAAAAAAAAAAAAAAAAATATATATATATATATATAGCATAAAAGTAACAAACTCTATACTCTTATGTCCAAAGGGTTTCATGGCTCCCAGTTCTTTGCTGTGTGGGAAAGGTTGCTGACCACTCACTTAGGCATACACCTCTTTCATGAAACGATGCCCAATTACACAGATCGCCCCCCCCCCCGCCCCCTTGGAATCTTTCCCGAAATGTATGTGCGGAGAGCCAGGAATATTAGTTCTAATTCCTACTCTAAGTGAAGTACACCCAAAATTTGCTCAGACACTCTAGAACCTAGCTAACCCCATTCCAGCGTGTCCCGGGGTACTAAGCAACACTGGTTCCTTGGACACATGACGAGTGCTGGATCCAGAGGAGTTAACAGGTCTGGAAGTGGGCATCTGGAGCAAACCTCCCCATGTAACTAGGTAGAAACTGTCACACCACAGGTGTCTCAATCCATCTTTCCACATTAGGCTTAGAGTTTCACACGTGCTACCCGAACCTGTCAGGTCCAGCCTGGGAGAAGCTCAAAAGAGTTGTGCTCCCTTAGGTAATGTCTGTGGAGTGAGGGTGAAATGGTGACGATTTTCTTTGAGGAAATGTGTTTGTAACATTTATGAAAGGACTGAATGTCAATGTTTTGTAATAATTAATGATCAGACTGTAACGTCTGATCTTCAGGAGAGAGGAGTTGATGCCTTGTAGTGCCTTTCACACCAACATGACATTTTCTTGTAAATAATATTAAGAGTTAAAGTAAGAAAAAAGAGCCTGGTGAGAGAGCAGCTGTTTATAGCTATAATAATCTACGATAACTCACTAACTTGTTTTGTGGACATTCTATAATGTTTAATTATTCTAACCTTAAAATACATAAATTTGTGGACACACACACACACACACACACACTACCAACACATTAATAATATTAACTGAATTTATTGAGGAACCAAAGTGTGTTCCTAACAGTACCTGTGTTATAGGGAGTGTGATTTATTTTTTGCACAGTCAGGTTTTGTACCCTGACAGTGTATCTGATGTTCCCTTACAGTGAGCTCACTGCACTGGTGTTTCGGTGTTGTATGTGCGGTTGTTTTTACTTAAAGGCTGATTACATAGTAGGCAGGTGGGACTCCTATTTGGTTTCCTTTGTGACTACAGTATGGTTTCCATGGCTAACAAGATGAAGACTACAAAAGCGCGTGTGGTATCACAAGAAGTTACAGGTGAGCTTTTAATTATACATGATGCATATATATTTAAATGTCAGGCAAATGTGCAAATATATATAGTTCTTTTTTTTTTTATTTCTGGTCTTCAGTAGTTTATTCCATGTTGTATTTCCTGACTGTCTCTGTCTCTGTGAATCAGAAACCAGGCTTCATGGATCTTTGCATCACCATTAAAGGAGTCTCCTTCCTCCTGCAGACAGGGCTTGGAATTCTGGGTAATGCTTCTGTTCTCATGGCATACGCTCACATTGCTTTCATAGAGTCACACCTGCAGCCTGTGGATAAAATCCTGGCTCAATTGGCCTTCAGCAACTTACTACAACTGCTGACGCGTGGCGTGCCACATACAATGGTCACCTTTGGCCTGCGGAAGTTGCTGGATGATCCTGGCTGCAAAGTGGTAATCTTTGCCTACCGCATCGGGCGTGGCCTTTCTGTCTGCCTCACCGGGATGCTGAGCGTCTTTCAAGCACTCACCATTGCACCGTCAGCTGGGCCGCACCTGACCAAACTCAAATCTAATCTTTCGCAGCTGGTCATACCCACTATCATAGGTCTGTGGCTCCTCAACATGATTGTCTCCATCTCAGCTGCACTTTATTCCACAGCACCTCAGAATGGCACCGTGCCTGCCTTCACCCTCAACCTCGGCTTCTGTTACGTTGACTTCCATGACAACCTGTTATATGTGGTGAATGGGGCAGTTCAATCAACACGAGACTTTGCCTTTGTCGCCGTCATGCTGGCATCCAGCGGCTACATCCTGGTCCTCCTGCACAAACACAGCAGGCAGGTCAGGTCTATCCGACGCGCTCAGCAAGGAACCGCGATGGAAATGCGGGCAGCTAAGACTGTCATCATGCTGGTGGTGCTGTACACCGTGTTTTTTGGTATTGATAACGTGATCTGGATCTACATGCTAACTGTGGCCCAGGTCCCAGCAGTGGTGGCAGACATGAGACTGTTTTTCTCATCGTGCTATGCCATGTTTAGTCCTTTCCTCATGATTAGCACCAATAAGAAGATAAAGGAGAGGATGGTGTGTGCAGCTGGAGAACAGTCAAGTGAGGACTCCACTGAGAAACCAAACACTAAATGAACTTTTTTAAACATTTAAGTTATTGTAATATATGACAGATATTTTCTTAATATTTTATGAATTGTTATTATTTGGTTAAGGTTGCTACTTTTTTTTTTATTATGCCTTTTTTTTTTTTTTTGAAAGTTTTGACACTAGATCACAAATATTTGAGTTTTTATATTATAAATTGTTGTTATTGTGTTATGCTTACTAAAATAGATAGAACTATTTTTTGTGTATTTTGTACTGAATTTTGTTTTGCTGCATAAATCAGTTTCTGCACAAAGTGGAGCTTGTGAGAGCATTTGTTATCATACCAGAAAACATACCAGAAAAAAAAAATGTTTTTCTGTACAACATGTTCCGTAACTTGTAATGATGTGCAAAACTTTTCCACTATCATCATCACTATCATTATCCTTACAGCATGACATGGGCATATAATTATGGGTATTAATTGGCGATTTAGTGATTAACTACTATCATTACTCCATTATTTGACCTAAATCAAAGCCAAAGCTTTTTCTCAAAATTGGCCACATTATACTAAAATAAATTTCAGTGTTTAATAGTTCCTTGTTTATTTATCACGCTTATCTGTAACGTTACATCAGAAAACATACAAACTAAAATGAAGATTAACCATATAAAAATAATCATTTTTTAAATTATGTTTTAAACAGACATACATGTCCTTAATAAGTATTTACCCCCTCTTGAACTTTCAACATTTGGATTAAATGCACTTTGCAATTACATTTCTCAAAGTCAACATTTAAATTATTTAATATTTGCTGCTTTTTTGTCTTTATGTTGCTGCTATATATTTATGTACAAAATGTACGAATGTACTGTATGGGCAAAAGAAACATCAAATATTATTTCGTTTCATATTAAATTTACACTGATTTTGTTCTTTGTTGAATGTATAATACAGGTAAGAATGAATAGATTCTATTTCTAAAATAATCTTCTTAATGTTTTAGGAATTTGCATTAAGCCATTCTCTTCTGTACAGAATTACATTTCATTTCTACAAATTACATTTCTTCCCTCTACAGTAGTTCTCAAACACACGCATACAGACACAAACACACACACACACACACATACACACACACGCACACCTCCCTTCGAATGTAATACAGATAAATGCAGCATAACTTGCCCGTTAGAGGTGCAAGCAGGACTTTAACAATGACAAACAGATTGATTAACATTACCAATGTTGCTTTTTTGAACACTTAACTGATCAGTGACTATCAGCCTGTCACTACCTGTCACTTTTCTACTGGATATAATGATAATAATGATGATGATAGGGCTCAAGAAAAATATGTGCATGCAGGTCTGAGACAAGTACTGTACAGACTGATTCATGATGGCATTAAACAATGGTGTAAACTCAAAGCCACAGGGAATGTGAGAAACTGCACGGTCCAGGTCAGGGCTATACTGTATTAGCCATGCTAACAACCCTATTTATATGAATCACGCTAATAACATATTTAAAAAATAATATTACGCATTCCAACCATAAATGGATTGCTCAAGCTACCCAAACACAACATATTAACTATGCTATTAACTCTATCCATATGCTTTATCCTAACTTCAAGGTCTATCTTAGCCATGTTAACCACAGTGAATTTAACCAAAACCAAGTAGAACCAAATAGAACTATACCTGCAGACTGTCATGAGACGAGTCGTTGGCATGGCATAAAAATGCAAATGATTACCAACAATCAAGAAACTGAACAGGACCAGGATGTGAAGACACACACCAACAGCACAAAACAGAACCGATGAAAGATAAACACACTGTAAAAACCTACACCCTAAACAGGGAGTACCACTACTCAAGACAATGATACTAAATAATCATTATATAATATTAATAAGAAGAAGGAGAATGTCATATGCCAGAAGCCTGGCCGGGACTTCAGTTCCCAGCATGAGTCTGATCATCTTAAGTTCCCTGTATCTATTTGTTCATTATCTTGCATGTGGTTAGTTAAATTAGTTAGTGGTTAGTGTAAATTTCTTAGTTGAGTTTTGTCGTCTGTTCTGTTCTCAGGCCATCATGTTGATGCTAATGCAATGCTAACACTAAATCTATGTTTTTGTCACAATTCCTCTTCTTGTGTTCAGTTCTGTTTATTTGTATGTGTTCTATTAGTCAAATATGTTTAAAACATTATGCTGGCACGTACATTCCACATTTATCATAGCCTGAATGTATGGAAGAATGTATGTGAGAGTGTAGCAGGCTACTGCAAGGTACATGAGGTTTCCATACTGGTGTTTTGCTTTTTCTAGTCAACCCTGGCTATTTGCGTAAAGCATATCACAAAGTTGCAGCCAAAAGGCTGTCTCCCCCCTCTGAGCTCTCAAAGGCCAGTAAAGGGGGAGGCTCCCAGGACAGTTATGATGGCATCAACTGTAGATATATTAATCCAAAAGGCAAATTATAACTAGTTTTAAGGCCAATCCTGAGTTACATAAACTGGTGATAGGAACATGGACCATAATGTTTAAAAAAGGAAGCAGAACTAGTGATGGAGGTGAAGAAAGAACATCTACATATTTTAACACAATGCACTACACTGGCTTTGAAACCAAACTCCTTAAGAGACGCTGGACTGTGTAACACTCTGAAGTTGTCCTGAATGAGAGGAGCAGAACAGGAGTGGACACTCTCACTCTCACTTTGAGTATACTTTGGGTATACTCAAAGATGTATTGGAGACTCAAAGATTGGAGTTTAACATAGTGACAAGGGGCTCATCCCTTTGGCTCTGTGTCATGGGATGGACTTTCACTGTCTTCTTGGAGTCTTTGGCTGGGGTGTTGGAAGGTGCCCTAAAAGAGAATCCATAGTTCTACTGATGGACTTTAACACTAACATGGGAAACAACAGTAAAACCTGTAGGGGAGGGATTAAGATGAACAGCCCAATCTGAACCAAAGTGATGTTTTGATATTGGATTTATGTGCTAATAATGGTTTATTCATAACAAACACCATGTTCAAACATACCCTTATGAATTATATCACACCACCCTAGGCCGCATTTGGGTTAAGAAAGGAGCCAAGCTAACGGATCACCTGCTCAAGTTGTAATGGCCAACAGACGTGCCAGGCCTGTTGAGTGAAGTGGGAGAAACTGAAATGGGAAATGTTTCAGACCTCCATTGCTGAGGCAGCTGAACGTAGCAGTGGCTATAAGGTTGTGCCATGGCAGTAATCCCGAACCCATTGGGGGACTCCAGAAGCAGCTGACAGATACCAGCTGGCCGAGTGGAAGCTTTTGCAGAAGCAAAACCTTGGCTATGGGAGGAGTCTCAAAAAAGTTTTTTGTTTGGCCTTTAAGATATTCTGGCAAAGTGTCAGTCGACTTAGGCAGGGAAAGCAAGGCTTTACCCAGCTGTTTACAGCTGGGGTGGAGTGCTGTTGAATTAAAATGGGGGCATATTCAAGTGGTGAAAGAGAATTCTTTCAGGACATCCTAAATCCAAGTAGGGCTGGAAGACTTGCCTCTGGTCTGATGACACAATCCCCCATGCCATGTGTATTTAGGAAACCAGGCCCTGTGCATCACCTCATTAAAACCATCGCTACAGTCAGACGTGGTGGTGCAGCATCATGCTATACGGATGTTTTTCTGCAATTGGGAGACTAATCAATATGGAGAGAAAAATGGATGCAGAAAACTAAAGATCAATCCTGAAAACCTTCTCCAAAGTGCTCAGCCCCCTCGCATTGCTGCTGATGCCGGAGTGACAACAAGTATTAACCTATGAGTCTAAATACTTATGTAAATGGGATGTAAATCTTGTCAATCTATGTAATTTATTTATCTTTATTTTTTAATAAACACTCCAAACACCAAAACACTTTGACAGTGTGTATTATTGTGGGTAGAATTATGAACAATTTTAAGATGAGTGTGAAAGGTGATAAAATGTGAAAAACTTAAAAGCGTGTGTAAACTTTCCGTCAGCTCCTGTCAATGCTCCTTTTCAATGCTCATTTATCTAAATGACCAAAATAATAATAAAAAAAGAATTATACACCACAGCACTGTAAAATTCTGCATTCTGATTGGTCAGAAGGTTTTGATTAATTTTCTGTAACAGCAGCTCTGACAGGAGTGCAACATTTATGTTATGGCTCTCCTTCTAATATGTCATAATTAAAAAGAGAGCCTTGTGAGGGAATAACTGTTTATAATGAATGATCTGGTTGCACAAATCTGGCAAACCTGACATTAGAACAAATATTTTCTCCATTTAAATTTGCTTTAAATTCCACCATGAACCACGCAAACAGCAATTTCTGATGAATAACAATATCAACACACCTTGAGTGATTACAGATTTTATAAGTCTTGTCTGTCTCTACTCAATATGTGTTGCTAATTCAAACTACATATTGGGGAGTTTCATTTTTTTTAATTTTTTGAACAGTCAGTGTTTAGACACTGAAAATGTCTCGATAAAAATGTGAGCTCACGTCACTGGTGTGTTAGTGCTGAATTGTAGTCTGTCAGTCCTCTATCCATAGTTTTCGGCTGGTTGTGTGTTAAGCAGGTGGGGCTTTCACTTTTTCCTTTGTGACTCTGGTTTCCGTGGTTACCCAAGTGAAGACTACAAATGCTCATAAGCCATCACAGCCAACACAAGTTCCAGTTGAGCATTTATCATTCAAGATTTTCAGTTCTTTAATAATTTGTTCCATGTTATATGTACTAACTGTCTCTATCTTGCTTTTTGACTCAGAAATCAGGCTCTATGGATCTTTGCACCACCGTTAAAGGAGTTTCGTTCCTCCTGCAGTCAGGGCTGGGAATTCTGGGTAATGTGTCTGTGCTGATGGCATACGCTCATATCGCTTATGTAGAGTCACACCTGCAGCCTGTAGATAGAATCCTGGCTCACCTGGCTTTCAGTAACCTGCTGCAACTGCTGACACGTGGTGTGCCACAAACAATGTTTATTTTCGGCCTGCACAACCTGCTGGACAATTCAGGCTGCAAAGTGGTGATCTACGCCTATCGACTCGGTCGTGCCCTCTCTATCTGTCTCACCTGCATGCTGAGCTTCTTCCAAGCACTGACCATCGCACCATCAGTTGGGTTGCACCTGACCAAACTGAAATCCCGTCTTTCACAGTTGGTCATGCCCACTTTCTTAGGTCTGTGGATCCTCAATATGATGGTTTGCCTTGCTGCTCCACTCTTCTCCATGGCACCTAGGAATGGCACTGTGCCTCCCTTCACCCTCAACCTTGGTTTCTGTCTTGTCAACTTCGGTGACAACTTGTCATACGTGGTGAATGGCGCAGCCCAATCGACAAGAGACTTCGCCTTCGTTGCCGTCATGCTGGCATCCAGCGGCTACATCCTCATACTCCTGCACAAACACAGCAAGCAGGTCAGGTCCATCCGACGCACTCAGCAAGGAACCTCCATGGAAATGCGGGCAGCTAAGACTGTTGTCATGCTGGTGGTGCTGTACACCATGTTCTTCGGCATCGATAATGTGATCTGGATTTACATGCTCACTGTGGCGCAGGGCCCAGCTGTGGTGGCGGACTTGAGGGTGTTTTTTACATCATGCTATGCCACGTTCAGTCCTTTTCTCATGATAAGCACCAATAAGAAGATAAAGGAGAGGATGGTGTGTGCGGCTGGAGAACAGTCAGCTGAGGACTCCACAGAGAAACCAAACACTAAATGAATTTTTTTAGATATTCAAGCTGTTCTACTAGATGACATATTTTAGTATTTTGATACATTACCAGTAATTTTATTATTATGGTAAGGTTGCTTAAATAGTAATTAAATATTGTATGCCCTTTGCATTTACTTTTATTTTGTTGCCTACACCACCTTCTGCTTAAAGTGGAGGTTGTAATGGCTCATAATCAGAGCAGAGAAAAACACATTACAGGTTCATTCCAGTAATAATATGGAAAATAAGTCCACTATCATTATCAAAATCATTACAATTAAAGCAGGGCCAATATAGTATTACTGTTACTGCAGTACAATTTTGTAATAATTAGCATTTGATTAGTCAGTGAGTGAAATCTCTCTGCTTTAAAGCTATGAAGTGGCATTAGTGTGGCTAAAATAAAAAAAGCACATACAAGGTACAATGACAGGTTGGTGATGATGATTATTATTATTTTTATTAGTCTATTGTTCTTATTCTTAATTCACACAAATCAAAGCCAGAGCTGGTTTATGGAACGGGCCACATTACACGAAAAATAGCTTTTAATGACAAATAATATTTTAGTACTGTGTTCATTTATCAGCACTTATCTGAAACATTACATTAGAAAACTAACATTAAGATTAAACATATCAAAATAATATATTTTTTTAATTCATGGTTTTATCATACATAAGTGTCCTCATAAGTGTATTTACCCCCTCTTGAACTTCCACATTTGGATCTATTCTGCTTTGTCCTCAAGCTTTCTCATATGTCAGTGCTTTAATACACACTTTAACACACAGCCTAAAAACCATTTGCAGTCTTATTTTAAACCTAAACACATAGCTTAGCCCTTAACTTTAGTACTGCACATATGATGAATAATTAAATTTAAATTACAATTGAAATATTACATTCAGTCTCAAATTCTACCTTTAACTTTGTTTATGTACAGTACCCATAACTGCTTTTTTCTTGCTGTATTTATAGTTTTTTAAAATGAAATGTATAAAATGTTAAAGTCAAGCATAAAATCTATAAAAAGCATTCATTTATTTAAAAAAATCAATATAAATGCATTTTAATATGTGTGATTTGCATATATTCATATCAACAAAGATAAATATGTTTTTAAGTATATTAAATGTTTAAATGGGCAAATGGGTTTTGTGAACATTTACTTCTGATGTTTGTTCACTTTTTTTATGGCACCCACTAATGATAATGAGGCTCATGGCAATGCACAGGGATCAGAAGATGTGTGGGTCTGAGACCAGCCCAGGAGACATTGTCCGTTTCATGATTATGGGGTAAACTCAAAGTGACAGGCAGACTGTTTCTCTGAATGATATCCACCTTTCTGACCCACCACACACCTGGACATGTCATGCAACAGGCAAGAATCTCAGGGTGTGTATCTGTTGGGTGATAAACACCATAAGTCACAGTTAGTGTAAATTTAATTACACACCATGGCTTTATCTGTAACACTGCCTTAAATTCACTTGATACCATATAACGATATAATACACTGCCCATTCCAATTATACAGAACTCTCCAAATGAAACATTCTAAATCATACCAGCCATATGACTATGTTTACCATGTTAACCACATTGTTCATATTAGTCATACTCACCAGACTGCGCGTATTAAGAATGCTGATCACACTGAGGAGACAATATTAACCAATATTAATCCTATAGATCAAACAGACCTGTCCATGTTAACTGAATTGTCCGGATTAACCACAGGTCACATTTACCATGCTAAAAACACAGAAGTGCTGGCCCAACCTGCCTGTGGAAAATTATAACCATTATGCAAAAAAACAAAGAGAAAAAGACAGACTGCAGAACTAAACATAATTTTTTTTTATTACCCACACAATGCTAAAACCCCAGCCACTGGATACAGTGGCCCAAGCCTGGATAAAATAGGCAGGTTGCATCAGGAAGGGCATCCGGCATAAGACATGTCGAGTTGTATGCAGATCGGTTGATCCACTGTGTTGACCTCTCGAAGGGAACAGTCGAAAAACCAACAACCAACAACAAAACCAACAACATTATTAATAATATTCCAGAAAGATCCAATATGGATTTTTGTTCCCACTTGCTGTCTTTAGACCAAAAATATAATGTGTTCTATGGAATAAAAACTAAAAGTGGCAGAAGGGGAAAGTAAAAAAAATAATAAAATAAATAAATAAAAGTGCAAAACTGTTAATGTTGTCCAATTTGCACCCAAGGCAAAAAGCTCAGACCCTTTCCTCTTAGTAAGCTCCTTCAATGGACCATAATCCAGTGAACCTGGTCCCGCATTGACCTGGATTTCATCACAGACCTTCCAGACTCCCAGGAAAACACCATGATACTGGTAATCATAGAAGATTTCTCAAAATTACTACACCAACCATTACTGTTCCCCTGGAAATCCAACCCCCCTCACTGACCAACAACAGCAGGTTCCAGAGGAGCAAGTAGCACACATCAGCATCCAGAGTTCCCACCAGGTGACCGAGTATCACACTCCAACAGGGACCTGTGCATGACTGGAGGCTGGTGGAAATTGGGTCACTGTTACTGCCTGCCATTCCAAGGTTCATGATATTTAAACATTGTTGCCTAATACCTTGACGTACCACACCTGACCTGTTTCCAGACTCAAACTGGTCAGGCCAAGTCCTACCCCATGACATGCATTAACCTCTGCTATGGTAAGAATTTTGTTCTTGTCCCCTGAATTTGCCATGAAGGAGGTCTAGGAAGAACAGTGATTCCAAAGGTAGTGCCTTGATGGGAGGGTTCTGGCATCACATTCATCACATCAATAAAAATGGCTGAGGAAGAAAAGGATTTTGGAAAATATCAGAATAGGAATGAAAATCACCATTGGGTACCTAGATGGACTACAGAAGTTCATAGATAGATTGATAGATTGATTGCATGAATTCTATGCCTCTACCAAATTCAGGGTACAACCTCTTATTCTCCAAAAAAGTCAGGAAGATAACAGCTTTTGTAGCCACTGTATTGAACCCCACACAGAAGTTGCGTCTTGAGCTTGACTATGCAGTGAAGAGATTCAATTAGACAATATTAGTAGATCCCTTAGATACTATATAATTTGATCTGAGACCTCCAAAAATCCCTTATAGTGAGCTCACTTCACTTTTGTAATACTGCTGAATGATTCTGTTTCAGTCTTGTATGTGTAGTTGTTTCCACTAAAAGGGAGATACAGTAGTGGGTTAGGCAGGTGGGACGTACTTTTTTCTTTGTGACGATGATTTCCATGGTTACCCAACTGAAAACTACAAATGCATGTGAGCCATCCCAAGAAGCTCCAGTTTAACTTTTAATCATTCCAGATTATGTTATGCGTGTAGAAAATGTTATGGTAGATATGCTAATGTTTATTCAGTAATTCTAACTTCCATGTTACATTTGCTGATTGTCTTTGTCTTACTGTGTGAATCAGAAACCATGGATCTTTGCATTACCATTAAAGGAGTTTCATTTTTCCTGCAGACGGGGCTGGGGATTCTGGGTAATGCATCTGTGCTTATGGCATACACTCATATCGTTCTAGTAGAGGCAAGCCTGCAGCCTGTGGACAGAATCCTGGCTCACCTGGCTTTCAGCAACCTGCTACAACTGCTCATGCGTGGTGTGCCAGACACAATGTTCATCTTTGGCCTACGTAGCCTGCTGGATGATTCGGGCTGCAAAGTGGTGATGTTTCTCTACCGCATCACCCGTGGCTTATCTGTCTGCCTCACCTGCATGCTAAGCGTCTTCCAAGCACTCACTATTGCACCATCATCCGGGTCATGCCTGACCAAACTGAAATCTCGTCTTCCACTGCTAGTCGTGCCCACCTTCATAGGTCTGTTGCTCTTCAGCATGATGGTCCCCATTGCTGCTGCACTTTTTTCCATGGCACCTCGGAATGGCACCATACCTGCCTTCACATTCAACCTCGGTTACTGTCACGTCAGCTTCCCTGACAACATGACGTATGTGGTGAACGGCGCAGTCCAAACGACACGAGACTTCGCCTTCGTCGCCGTCATGCTGGCATCCAGCGGCTACATCCTCATCCTCCTGCACAAACACAGCAAGCGGGTCAGGTCCATCCGACGCGCTCAGCAAGGAACCTCCATGGAAATGCGGGCAGCTAAGAGCGTCGTCATGCTGGTGGTGCTGTACACCGTGTTCTTCGGCATCGATAATGTGATCTGGATCTACATGATCACTGTGGCCCAGGGCCCAGCTATGGTGGTGGACATGAGAGCATTTTTCTCTGCATGCTATGCCACATTCAGTCCTTTCTTTATAATAAGCACCAATAAGAAAATAAAGGAGAGGATGGTGTGTGCAGCTGGAGGACAGTCAGCTGAGGATTCCAATGACAAGCCAAAAACATAATGATTTTTTGTTTTTTACAAATTGAAATTGTGATACTAGATGCCATTTTTTTGTTGTTGAAACAATATGAATTGGGGTTGGTCTAAAGTTACTAAAAAATATATGCCTTTCGTACTGACTTTTATATTATTACCTAAATCACTTCCTGCAAAAAAACATATTGGAGGGTTTAAGAGTGCTCATAACCAGAGCAGAGAAAAGATGTACAGGATGTCGTCCAGCAAGTAATAAATGTAAATGTGCTTCATTATAGTATTACTGTTATTGCAGAACATATGTGGAATAATTAGAGTTAATGTAATAATTAGTCATTGAATGAGAAAATATGTCAGAAATCTCACTGATTTGTACGAATCAAACTTTTTCAGTCGTCATCTGTTGATGCTTTTCAAGCAGCCACTTGAACAGTCATTGTTGCATCTCACGAGTAAATATAGCTATGTCATTAGAATAAGAATAGAAAGTACTGAGATGCTTCTGAATAATCTGATTGAATTTAAGACGGACGAGTATACTGTATGGAAAATATAGAGAGGAAAACTTGAGAGGAAACAGACTCAACAGGGAACCCATCCTTATTTGAGTGATAACGGATAGCAGGGATTAATCTGC
>JAQQZT010000016.1:22729611-22740118 GCA_030068275.1 Clarias platycephalus
CAGACTCACCTTAGTGTTACATCACTGTTACTCCAGACTCACCTTAGTGTTACATCACTGTTACTCCAGACTCACCTTAGTGTTACATCACTGTTACTCCAGACTCACCTTAGTGTTACATCACTGTTACTCTGGATTCACTTCAGTGCTACCTCTGTGTTACTTTAGTGTTCCGCAGCTTTTACACTGGCGTCACCTTGATGTTGTTGTGTTGTTACTCTGAAGTTGCATTCTGTTACTCGTGTGTTACACTGAATAACACTTTACTGTTACTCTGGAGTGAGAGCGTGACTACTCTGGGAGTTTCGTCACTGTATGTCTTATTGTTATACTGCTGTTATGGTTTCACTAGCTCGTGTTGCCATATGTTTGTATTTATTTTTAACTTTTTAACTTTTTTTTTTTTTCCTAATACCGGTACAATAATGTTATGCAATGTAAATGAAATGCATTACTGTAAAATGTATATAATTGTCCTATTTGGTGTTGTTAAACATGGCTGTTATTTCATTGTTTTTACATTGTTCCACTGGTGTTGCACTAGTGTTCTTACTATGACACTGATGTCATGGAAGTTTTTTATGACCCTCTCCACAGGAATGTATCCTATCCTGTTTGTTGTCCATCTGCGGGAAAAAGGTTCTACACATTGACCAGAACCCATATTATGGAGGAGAGAGCGCCTCCATTTCACCTCTGGAAGAGGTCTGAGCTACACACACGCTTTAGCTGCTATATTCTGGAGTCAGTCTCTAGATTTACCCAGTACGAGAAATAAAAAGTGAGGATGCTTTTCTTTTTCATCCGTGTTTGTTGTGTCAAACAGCTCTATAAGCACTTCCAGGTTCCGGGTCATCCTAAAGGAATGGGATGGGGCAAAGAGTGGAATGTCGACCTCATTCCGAAATTTATGCTTTCCAATGGTGAGATGACACTCGTGCAAATATTTTCCATAATTCTGTACTGTTTGTTCACAGCTTTGTTTGTTCACAAGTTCCCTGTGCATCGTGCCGTGACGTGTTACAGGACAACTGGTGAAGATGCTGCTGGTTACAGAGGTGACGCAGTATTTGGACTTCAAAGTCATCGAGGGCAGCTACGTTTTCAAAGGTGGAAAAGTTCACAAAGTTCCCATCACAGAGGCAGACACCCAAGCTTCAGGTAGTACATCATACACATTCAAGCCATATGAAATGTGTTTATTATTTTATTGGTAGCTAGGAATTCGAACATGTTCAGGAACGTCTAGAAAAAACTCTTTTCTATAACTTACATTCTGGAATACCAACACATTCTTTGAATATATATTCGCTAGAATCTTCAAGTCAGAGAAATATTTGTTTTAGAAATCTAAAATCTAAAACTGTTCTAGGAAATCTATTTTGCAATTTCATATTCTGTAAACATCAATTCTAGAGTTTAGTTTCTAAATTCTGCTCCAGAATTGCATCTTGGACTCCAGCATGTTATCATGACCAAATCTGTGTTCTAGAATTCCCATTTCTAGGTTGTTGCAGAATTCTTTACAAGAAGGAAAAAATTGTCCAGAAATGTGTTCTAGAATTCAAGCTCCAGACATTTCTTATGAAGCATACAGTATATCAAATACTTCTCTTTTCTGCTCTAGAACAAAGCGAACTCTACACCATTCTAGAAAATCTATTCAAGAACAATACGTTTCTGTGAGCTACAATCTTTCAACTGAGATTAAAGTCGATTTTTGCTTGTTTGTTTTCTTTTCACAGATCTGCTGGGCATGTTTGATAAGAGGAGGTTCAGGAAGCTTCTCCTCTTCCTCCTGAACTTTGACGAGCACGACCCCCGCACGCACCAGGACATGGACCCGCACCGGACCACCATGAGGGACGTCTTCCACCATTTTGATTTGGGACTGGACGTAGTGGAGTTCGTTGGACATGCACTGGCCCTGTACAGCACTGATGAGTTAGTGCACACACTCAGACACACACACACACACACACACACACACACACACTCACACATATTCAAATACAGTAAACAGGATGTTATTCTGGACACATCTCAATGGCTCAGTTTTGCATCATCGTGTGTCCACAGTGTGTGTGTACGTGTGTGTGTTTGTAGCTATCTGGACCAGCCATGTCTGCAGACTATCAAGCGTATACGGATGTACTCAGAGTCTGTGGCGCGGTACGATCACAGTCCTTACCTTTACCCACTGTACGGACTCGGGGAGCTGCCGCAGGGCTTTGCCAGGTACGAAAACAAATACATTTTAATTAGAAACAGGTGAGAAGTCGTTTGCAGTAGGCCACGCCTCCGTAGCTGAAGGTTAATATCACTTTAAGACGTACAATCTTCATGGGTCGATGTATCTATCTGTGTGTTTTAACAGGCTGAGTGCTCAGCATGGAGGCACATACATGCTGAACCGCCATGTTGATGACATCATCATGGAGAACGGGAAAGTAGCAGCGGTGAACTCTCAGGGCGAGGTGAGGTGCGGGAGTGCGGCGATAATCAATTAGGCTGGTATCATGATATTTATTCACCATATTTATCATGGTATCGCAATACTGTGACATGAATAGGAAATATTGGCACCTACCTGGAAAGATTATTTTTAAAGGCAGAATTCTGATCTAGGATCAGTTCCCACTGCTTCAGTTTCATAATTGTTAGTGGAACGTTCTGAGTTCAACTGTGATTATCATATACAGTAAAGTTGCAAAAGCAAAAAAAAAAAATCCTAGAGACATCGTAATAAAAAATTTTTAAAATCTGTTTGTCTCTTTTTATGTTTATGACTCTTCAGCTCTTCCGATGTAAGCAGCTGCTGTGCGATCCAAGCTACGTCCCCAACCGAGTGAAGAAAGTGGGACGGGTCATCAGGGTCATCTGCCTGCTGAACCATCCGATCAAAAACACTCACGATGCCAGCTCCTGTCAGATCATCATACCCCAGACGCAAGCACACAGGAAATCCGGTATGAACGGAAGAACTATACGGAACAGTTACAGGGCTGTTAGAGACGAGGAACACAGTAGAGTAGAATGGTTATGGTTTCTAGGTGGAAATGATGGCCTTGTTTCTCAGTACCTGTCAGTCAAAACCACATAGGCTTGAACTGAATGTGTATCAAAGGCCCAGACACGAATGAGGGTCACCTGGGGACATACAGTATGATATGTAAATAAGGGAGAAGTGGGCGGGAGCTCGTGTCCACGCAGCTGAAGCTGATTCAACACCGCTCTCTTTACTAACACCGCTTGTGCCGCTCTGTACAGACATCTACGTGTGTTTGGTCTCCTCCTCTCACAACGTGGCTCCTGAAGGGAAGTACATCGCTGTAGTGAGCACGACGGTCGAGACAAGCAACCCGGAGAAGGAAGTGCAGCCGGGGCTGGAGCTGCTGGAGCCCATCACAGAGAAGTAGAAATATCATATATTCCATATAATGTACACAGTGACACGAAACATCGTTCCTCCAGGACCAAAGTGCTGAACATACATCATACATCATACATTAACAGAACTAACTAGCTAACTAAGACACCTAATTAGCTGACTAGCTGAGAAAAAAACTAATTAACACCATAAATTAATTAAAAATTATCTAAGTACTATACAAAACACAGCGTGAAGTGCACGTGCAAATCTGCAAACAAGAGCGACAACACAACGACAACATGACACAATACAACACTGTTACATATAGAAGCAGTAATATTTTCATTCTTATTAATGTGATATAACTGTACACACTGTAACTAACACTACTATTTACGTATGTAATCGGCCTTCAGGTTTGTCTCCATCAGTAACCTCATGATACCCACTGATGATGGAAGGCGGAGTCAGGTAACCTACACACTGTCAATTAAACGCGACGTCCAATCAAAAGCTCTGTGATTTAAGATCAACAAGCATTTAAAAAAGATTAGTGAAGCTGTAAAAGAGCAAATAATAATGAGTTATAGTCTTAACATTATCCATATACTGTTAGAAATGAAATATTAAACATTCCTAATAATTATATAATAATAATAATAATAATAATATATATAAAATAATAACAATAATAATTATAATAATAGTAGAATAATAATTAGAATGCTCAATCTAAACATATTAGTCTATATAAAGATCATGAGTAATATGTGTAGTAGTAAAATGTATAGTTATTACTTTGTTTATAGAGAAATAAAACATTAATAACATATTTAAGGTGAGGAAAAATAATCCACAAATTATTTATGACCTATTTACCTATATTTTTAATTTAAATAACAGTGTGTGTGTGTGTGTGTGTGTGTGTGTATGGG
Source organism: Clarias platycephalus (assembly GCA_030068275.1). Classification (NCBI taxonomy): domain Eukaryota; kingdom Metazoa; phylum Chordata; class Actinopteri; order Siluriformes; family Clariidae; genus Clarias; species Clarias platycephalus. The sequence goes on from JAQQZT010000016.1 coordinate 22,733,920, forward strand.
TGTGTTTGTCGTTCTCTCGGCTTAGGTCTTCGTCTCACGCTCCTGCGACGCCACCACACACTACGACATGGAGTGTGAGGACATTAAAGACCTTTTCCGCCGCATGACAGGGACAGAGTTCTGCTTCGATGATTTCCGCAGAAAGTGTGAAGTCGACATGGACAATTAAAACTGAAGCAAATGTGCACACACACACACACACGACACATACACACAAATGTTTGAAACTAACCCAGTGTTTTAATAAAGGTCACAGTTCTAGATCCTGGCTGAACACTACAGGCGAGTAAAGAGAAGTGTTTTAATGTTGCGTACAAGAAAATAAATTGTAATTAAGACCCAGACACACCTGTTGTTGTTATTATTATTATTATTGTTATCTCCTCCTGTAAGGATTAAAGCCTCCCAATATCCCTGAGAGAGATAAGCTCTGAGAAGGACAAAGTCTTGTGTCTGAATTCAAAGAGAGAGAGAGAGAGAGATGAGTAACTGGCTGACAGAAAAAGAGGTTAATAAAGGATAATGGCAACCACTTTGACCGAGACAGTATATATATACACACACATACACACACACTGCTGGAATGAGACACCATGATCACAGCAGGGCCCTGGGGAAAAAACTGCTGCACTATGGATGAAGGATGGATGGATGGATGGATGGATGGACAGATAGACCCCGCCCCCTCAGTTTACCCATGATCGGGACCTGCACTAAGACTGTACTTGCTGCTGTAACCCTCCAGTGGGATGAGTTTGAACCTAGAGTCTAACCTCTCCAGGCAGCATTTCTGCAGGCAGCCACCTTCACTCATTTAATCCATCCTAGAAACCTTGTGGCAGATTTTAAAAACAAATGAAACAGCTGGTCTTTTGGTTCACTAACAGCTGGATTGTGGTGGAGGGTTTACACATGTACAATCTGCTCCAGCTTTAACAGACTTCTTATAGCAAATAAAAAAAAACACAGATCTGATACACCGCTATTCCAAAAAAACATTTATTATACAGTGAATTACAGTATAACACACACACACACACACACACACACACACACACACACCGGGATCAGTCTGATGTCGTATCGGTCGGCGGGATCAAAGCGGCTGCTGTGATTCGTCTCTCACTGATGAGGAAGTTGAAGGTGGCGCAGGCGTTCGGCTAAAGGTGGAAGAGGAAAAGAAGGAGGAGACGGAGAAATGAAGATGCTATCGATCCTGTAAATATAACCCGAGTCTGTGCATTTCCACCTTTCGTGATTCAGCCTCCTGATAAACTAAATACTTCTGTAAGAATATTCCTTCTGTTAAATTTCCTCTTAATGTTTAAAATAAGTGGACCCTGAGAACTAATGAATAAAATAATGATCTGCAACAGGAAGCAGTTTTTAAGAAAGTTAATGGCCTCTGAAGGTAACTGGACTGATGGAGGGACGAACTGAGATTATCGCATGTCTCAGAGAGGCGTGTCCTCACCGTGTCCTGCACCTCCACGGCGATCCCCTTCTTCCTGATGAAGGAGAGAACATTGGGGTCCAAACGCTCAGTACGGGCTCCTGTACCCAGAACCAACACCTCTACACACACACACACACACACACACACACACACAGATTTTAGTGGACGGTCTTATTCACACAAAGAGAAACAGGTCATTACTGCAGTTACAATCAGTACAGGTGGTTAAAGAGCAGAGGGGGTGTGGTTAAAGAGCAGAGGGGGTGTGGTTAAAGAGCAGAGGGGGTGTGGTTAAAGAGCAGAGGGGGTGTGGTTAGGGTTAGGATTTGCCAGGAGTTGGTGTGTTATGTGTTTGATGTGACGTCATGGTGCGGTGACAGGTGACATTTCAGACGTCGTACCTACGCCCGGCTGCAGCAGGTAGAACAGAGACAAACTCTCCACCGTTATGTCTTCGTGACTTCCCACCTGCCAGAAGAACAGAACTCGCATCAGCACATGTCCTTTATTTCTTAAAAACCAGACTGGGCTACAGAGTCTCACGCGTCTCCTCACGTTCCACTGGAGAACAGCGGGCGGGACGACGGCGCAGGGTCCGATCACTTTGTTCCCGTCGATGTTGAAGCCCCGTGAGCTGTAGCCGTAGATGATGGGGCCGACGCCCGGCTCCTTCTGCATCACCGTCACCGTGGTGCGCTGGTACATCTCGTCGTCCGTCGGCCCGAGCCTGTGACTGCGGGTCAGAACCGGACTGCAGGGGTCCGGAAGCGCAAGAGCAGCAGAGAGCGATTAGAAACGTCGTGGAATATTTTAACTCCACATGAGGAATCCGTACAAATATTTAATCATTATTAATGAACAGCCTTGTTCTGGTGATGTGGTGTGTAAAGCCTGTGACAGAGGTCACCAGGAGTTACTCACACACACACACACACACACACACACCTGTAGTGATTAAATTCTGTAAATACCTGGTGAATTTCCGGAGAGTTGTGGAACATAACTGAGAGCCGCAGTGAGAGCCGCGGGGGAGGAGGAGGAGCCTCACACACACCGCCGCCGCCGCCGCCATCGCCATCAGTCTCACCGTCACCGGGAAGCACGGCGCCTCACGGGGGACACATTACAGCGCTGCACACCAGGAACTTCCGGTCACAACATCCGGTGAGGATTCACAGCGCAAAAAGAGAAAAAGAAGTCTGATTAGTTAAAGACTTTTATACACAAATGTAAATGGTCAGAAAGAATACCTGATATCTCCCGGTTCAATGTTGATTTAACAATTTATTTTGAAGCATTGTAATGACTTTTAAACCGGAAACCAACTGAAATTATGAATACATTTAAAGAGCTAAATTCCTCCTTTCTGTTATAATTATATAAATATATCCCTCTAGTAGTTCCTGTTGTTATTGTTAATGTCATTTTCCTTTCTGATGTAACAATATGTGAATATAATGTTTATAATGCTTTATACATGTTTGTTAAATGTTAAGAAGACAATAAAATAATATTTTTTAAAAAGGTAAATTTGTTTATTAAAATTAGATAAGATAGGATATACATTTATTCGTCCCACGGTGGCGAAATTTCAAAGTTACAGCAGCAAAGAACATTGTGCAAATATATAGATAGACAGATATGTACATGTATGATACCGTATTCAACCAGACAGTAATATTCCAATAGCGTTCTTGTTGTTGATGATGAAAAGCAATCACTGTTATTCTGCTCAACAAATGATATATTTATTCATTTATTTAACCCCTGAGCTCATAGACTCAATTTAACTACAAGTTAAATTATCTTATAATTAATTATCTTGTCTTTGTATCTATTCATTAGTGTGGATATAAAATGAAACCTAAATGTTTTACTATAAAGGCCTCATAACCTTATCCTTGACCATGCTTTCTGCTGCCAGAACATCAACTTCAGGGACAGAATGTTCACTTCCAGCCGCCACTGTACTGAGATATTAAAACGTAGTTACTGTTATAAGGGACGAATTGTAATGGCTGGGCAACTGGGTCAGAGCAACTCCAAGACTGCAGCTCTTGTGGGTCGTCCCCAGGCTGCAGTGGTCAGGACCTAATGAAAGTTGGTGACCCGGCGACAGGAGCACATGGGTGACCCGGGGTCAGGAGCACATGGGTGACCCGGGGTCAGGAGCACATGGGTGACCCGGGGTCAGTGAGGAACATGGGGAGTGAAGGCTGGCCGGTGTGTTCTGATCCAGTAGACGAGCTACTGTAGATTACATTGAGGTAAAGGTTAATGGTGGTTATGATAGAAAGGTATCAGAACACACACACGCACACACACACACACACAGTGCATCGCTGTCTTGTTTGCAGAACGGGGACTGTCTGTATTTGATGTTGGAGTCTATATGCTAATTTTGTTGAATAAACTCGGTTGAAATAAATATCAGACACAACTTAGTTTTTTTTTTTTTTTTTAATAACTACAAATTTCCAACCCATCCCGCCGCGCGCCCATTTTATTACAGGGTGACACTGTGTAACTGCGTGCGCGCACCCCGACTTCTCGCGAGTGGGCGTGGCCGCGTGACGCTGCGTGCGCGCTCCCCCCCTGCCCCTGCGGTGTTTACAGGCTTCCAGAGGCGCTCGCGCGGTGATCCTCTGTCTCTCTCCGGCACTGATCTGTCCTCATCCACCGGGTCGGACACACAGGACCCCGAGCCAGGGAAGAGGGATTCTATAATTTAGGGATTCTATCTCGGAGTGAGTTTGGGGCCGGACCCGGCTTGGCGCCATGTACCGCTCCCTGTACGCCTTCAAGTCGAAGGAGCCGAACTCGCTGCCGTTCGCGGCCGGAGAGAGCTTCCTGATCCTGGAGAGGAGCAACCAGCACTGGTGGCTGGGATCCCGCTGCAGCTCCGGAGAGACCGGATACATCCCCGCCTCATACCTGGAGAAGATCCCGGTACACACACACACACACACACACACACAGTTTAACACTGAAGTTATGAAAAACAAACCCGTTTACTGAAACATTAACACAGGGCTCGTGTAATAATGTGCATTTTTTTAGGATCTTGTTTGTTTGTTTGTTTGTTTGTTTACAGTAATCGTAAATTGAATTGTAAACCCATTATAAACTCCGTTTTCTATCAGAGGTCCTGCATGACATGAAATCCCTGCTGCGCGTGACCGCCGCTCCACTCCGCTCTCCGATTGGTTGATTAGTCGCTGACCACGCCCCCTCGAGCTCGTTAAAGCAGGAAGTCAGACAGAGCAGGAGGACTGCAGCAGATGGCCCGAGTCTCCTCCTGCTCTGTCTGATCTAATGCAGTCTAATTCCATCATTTACCCGGTTTCTGTTCCCTGAGCAGCGTGATGTCAAACTGTAACACCATCAGGACGAGAATTATTGTTTAACTGAGTTTGAATATTAAATAAGAGAGTTTGAGTTTGTTCATCAGTCAGCTTTGTAAGTGAACACAATGATGGTGACTGATTTATTGTTCTGAGTTCATGCATGTGTATTGTAGAGAGAGAGAGAGAGAGCGAGAGGTGACAGATGGTGGACAGAATGTTGGTTAAACACGATCACAGCATGACATAATCATAATAACACGACCAGTAATGAGGATCATGTAAAACACGGCTACCACATGGCTTCATAGAGAAATTCTTTTCATTTAAAAACTCTACGTAAATAATTTAGTGTCTATATTGTTACTCTGTGCCTTGACTCATAGACACTCCATATGCTCTTCTCTCTCTCTCTCAAGATTCAAGACTCAAAGGTGTTTTGTTGGCGTGACAAATTTACATTCAAAACACCAAGCTTAGAGATAAGGCACATGAGAATAACAGGAGTAGAGAGTAAATAAAAAATCAGAATAGTATAGAAAGAGTAATAATCTGTCTGTCTCTCTTCCTCTGTCTCTCTCTCTCTGTCTCTCTCTCTCTGTCTCTCTCTCTCTGTCTCTCTCTCTCTCTCTCTCTCAGACTCCAGAGCATGACGAGGTTCTGCAGTCGATAGACAGAGCTATCGAGGGGATCCACAACATGGCCATGAAGAACAGCGGAAAGTACAACCTGGAGCAGAGAGATATGCTGCAGTGAGTCATGGTTTCTATGACAACGGGATACTCCTGTGTCAGCATATCGTGCGTAGATCTTCACCTAAACTGAGATGATACTCAGCATATGATATCTAGATAGATAGCCTGATATAAAACACACTCATCTGCACACATTTAAAATTTTAAAACTGGCCTCTAATAGAGAGAGACCCAGGTCTGATGGCCATCACGTTTCTATGGCAACTTGTTAAATAATCTGCTATTTTGGGATGGTGGTTTGTCTGTGTGCAGCAGCGCAGACAGTCTCTTTCGCCTTCTCGTCAAAACTTTCTCACGTCGTTGTGATTCCTGTATGATTTAGAAGAGGCAGATGATTAGTCCATAAAGCAGATGTTTTTACTTGGGTAAGGTCACGGCTGCAGGACGGATCTTTCACCCCAAACACTAACTGATCCTCTGTGATCAGCACTTTCCAGTGGTGGCTGCTAGCTTTTGAAACAGGGGAAGCTCATATTAGGACTTCATCATAAAAATTTTTATTATAATAAAATTTTTCATCATAAAAAAATCACCTGCAAATCCGCATGGGACTGAACTCGAATCTCCGTAGCCAGGGGCGTTTCTAGGATTTTCAGGTAAGGGGGGCTCAGCCCCATAGATGTTTAACACAGAATCAGTACTCA
>JAQQZT010000016.1:22743781-22754742 GCA_030068275.1 Clarias platycephalus
GGAGAGAGAGACTGAGAGAGAGAGTACCTGTAATAAATCATACTGACCCAGGATCAGGTTATTGTAGTGTCATGTAGCGTCCTGATGCAGCTGCAGTTCAGTAAATGGGTTTATTAGTCAGATCTCAGATCAGTTTTAAGTGGCTTATAAGTCTAATGTAGTTAATGTTAATTTTCTCTTTGCAGAACAACAGAAGATGTGTTACACTGCGCTGGTCTTGGCCATGATCTTCTCCATGGGGGAGCAGCTGCCCTACCGCCACTATGGTATCCTCACACACACACACACACACACACACACACACACACACACACACAGCTTACACACGTTTCATACTACTCTCACACCTCTGTGGAAAACTGACATTCTTCCTTTGTTCCTCTTCACTTCTCTCTCCGTCTGTCAGATCACTTGAACTCTGAATTTATTCAGTTCTTGTTGAGCGTGATCGAGGAAGGTCTCCCGTCAGACCCGACTGAGCAGCTGCCAGACCTGAGTGTCAACCTGCTGCTCGCCTTCAATCTGCACCTCACAGGTACACACACACAGAGAGAGAGAGAGAGAGAGAGAGAGAGAGAGAGATGATCACTGTTATTATTATTATTATTATTATTATGATTAGTAGTAGTAGTAATAGTACCATTATAATGTGTGTGTGTGTGTGTGTGTGTGTGTATGCTTTGCTTTTTTATAATGTCTGAGAGTTACTTTATCTTTGACTAACTAAATATCTCTACTCTTTTATTTGATATATATTTATTTATTATTATCGCTACACTATTCTGTTTTTATTCTCTACGCTTCTTATTTTCTTGTGACTTATTTATGAGCTTTGGTAAAACGAGCGTAAGTCACACTAATAAAACACACCTTTTGAATGTTGAGTCTTGAAAGAGAGAGAGTGTGTGTGTGTGGGGGGGGGGGGTGAAGACAGTCAGGGGGAGAAACAGAGACATTTATAACTATAGAACTAAGTCTATAAGTGACTGTTTTGCTTGAGCGTGTATGTCTGTGTATTTCTGTGTGTGCGCGTGTTTGTGTGTTTGTGTGTGTGTGTGCGTGCGTGTGCGTGTGTATGTGTGCGCGCGTGTGTGTGTGTGTGTGTTCTCTCTTCCTCAGTGCCCGACAGTAACATGGTGATGGAAACTCTGATAAAAAGACACAATGTGAAAACTCTTACTGAGAAAATTCTACTGCTGCTCAACAGAGGAGGTTTTATATACACACACACACACACACACACACACACACACACACCCCACCTCTCATGCATGAACCCACAAAAACCTCCTGACACACATCACCAGTCAGTGTATATTTTTATAAATACTGTATATGTATGTAAATAGTGTGTGTGTGTCTCACTGTGTTCACACACTGTGTGCGTATGTATGTGTGTGTGTGTGTGTGTCCGTCCTGTAGAGGACCCTGTGTGTGTTTTTAAACACGCCCCTCCTGCTCCACACTCCGTACTCAAGTTCCTGCAGGACATTTTCTCGAGTCGCAACACGGCCGATATTTTCTACCACACGGACATGATGGTGATGATCGACATCGCAGTCCGGCAGATATCAGATCTGTCTCCAGGAGATAAAGTACACACACACACACACACACACACACACACACACACACACACATTCATATTTTAATAGTCAAAGGAACAGTGTTACAGATCCCTAAACACACACCTCTGTTTGTTTGTTTTTGTTTATCCATCCTGTCCTCTTTCTCTCTTCTTCCTTTCATTCCTTCATTACTACTTGTGTGTCTCTCTTCTCTCTCTGTCTCTCTCGCACACTCTCTCCAGCTAAGGATGGAGTATCTCTCGCTCATGCATGCCATCATTCGCTCCACCGATTACCTGCAGCATCGACACCGTCTGTCCGACCTGCATGCGACGCTGCAGAGGATTCTGGGAGAGGAGGACGACCCCGGTGAGGACGAGAGCTCGGCTCAGGCCAGACAGATGGACAAGCTCATAGTGCAGCAGATCTATAAAGAGTTCCCTCAGATCCGCGCAGACTGACGGGGCCGTCCCTAATGCCGCGTGAGCGCACTGTACCAGCAGGTGGAGAATCGTACTCGCCGAATACGACATGTACGAGGAATCTCTCCACATCGATGCTTGTAGGGACAAAACAACTGCGCTAGGTTGTTTTTTTCGTTTTTTTTTCCCCCAGCATATCACATGATGAAAATCTCTTAATTGCTGACGCATCTTTAACCCAAATGCTGGGGGTTTATAGAATCTGTATGCACCTTATAGTCCGGGAAATACGGTAATGAGCACTGGAGTTCAGCCTAAATTCAACAGAATGTAGCTAACACATGGGGTTCCTTCCTCAGGCTTCTGCATCAGCATTAGGGAAAACATCTGATCTAACACACTGCACGTCACCTCATCTGGATCTCAGCTTTAATCTCCTGAGCCTCACTCAGCCTCCCGTGCTGTTGCCTAAACTCAGCGGTTCTAGTGCGCGAAATGTCGGTGTTCTTTATCCATTCAATTGAATTGTTTTTTTTCCTGTTGTTGTTCAGAAACATATCATTTCATGGCATCTCAGTCTCTACCTCTCGCCTCTTGTTTCTGGGTGTTTTTGTTTATTTTATTCCATTATCCCTATGTGATGGAGGAGAAGCGCTTTCCCTGGTTGTCCAGGATTAAACACTAGACCGAGGCTCTTTAGTACGATTGCATTCAGTCAGTATTTTAACTTGGCCACACACTCTGGAACTTAAACATAGAGTATGCCAACGCAGAGAGCGCAAGGTGTGATGGAGTGAACCACAGTATGTGGTGTGTGTGTTTCGATGCGTGTGTGAGAGAGAGAGAGAGAGAGATTTAAAGAGCGAATTGAGTGTGAATCTGTTTGTTGCTTTAATGGTGTGTCAAAGCTTATATATTCTCTCAGAGAAGATTGTGTTCAGAAGGGAACTGGTAACAAAATGTATTTTCATATCGTTTACAACACTAATAAAATACCAAGCATCCTAATGAACACTAACTGATGAGTCAAAAGTGTGATTCTTCTATATTTCTTTTATTTACAGTATGTGGACCGGGGAGAGTTTGGGCCTGGGGTCCCTCCTGAAGAATTTACGTCTGGATATCCAGCTAAAATAGGAATAGTTTAACATAAAGGCAATACAGTAAATGAGTTTAGTTAAAGTTTAGTAGATGATATCAGTTATAACAGGGCATTGCGTACTTTGACATCTAGGTCCGAAGAATCGTCATCCTGACATGCTGTCAATCAAACCCACTCCTTTAAGCAGTAAAGCATCCTGAGACTATTCATGTGTGGAGACTCTCACTCACAATTTTGCCAAAGAACACAGCCATGAATAAAAAGTGGTACAAAAACATCCTCCAAGAGCAACTTCTCCCATCCACACTAGAACTGACAAAACTCATACCCAAGTGGCTCAGGGAACAAAACATGTACATTTTTGGTCCATGGCCAGGAATCTCTGCAGACCTTTTAATCCCACTTGTGGTCAATCCTTAAGAGGCTGGTGGACAAACAAACGCACAAATTCTGGAGAAACTCCAGGCATTGATTATGTGAGAATGGGCCGCGCCATAAGTGTGGATCTGGATCGGAAGTTGATTGACAGCATGTCATGGTGAACTGCAGGGGTCGTGAAGAAGAAGATCAACACTGCAAATACTGACTCTTTGCATAAACATAATGTAATTGTTAATAAACGCCTCTGACACTTATGTAATTCTACTTCAGTAGACCAGAGTAACATCTGACACAAAGATCTAAAAACACTGAAGATTTAGACTTGTGTTATTCTCAAAACTTTGGGCCGCTGCTGTATAAAGGGTGTAAAACGTATCTATTATTCAGAGGTGGAAAGTAGTGAATTTACTCGCATTACTGTAATTGAGTAGATTTTTTGTGTACTTCTACTTTTTAAAGTAGTTTTTAAAATCTGCAGTTTTACTTTTACTTAAGTATGTTTTGTTTAAAGTATTGTACTTCACTACATTTTAAATCATATTCACTACGGAGTAAAAAATAAATGAATGAAAATGAAAAATAATACAAATAATACAACGGGGAAGGAAAAACAATTGCACCCCGGAAACCACTGCGCTGATTGACTGATGGAGAACAAACGCGCTATTTAGGATTCACGCACAGAATCAGAACCGACTCCCAAAATGTCCCTAATAGACGAGTCATTCAAATGTCGGCCACTAGGTGTCGCCAAAGACTATCACATATTTATAACTGAACAATGACGTAAATTCGGAACAAATGTTCGTGTAACTGGGGTTAATTTGTCGTGGTTATGATTAGCTTGTTAGACATTTGTGTAAGTTGGTGATTGTGTGTGAATATTGTAAGTGTGTTTATATTTAGGATATTTGCCCGGAAGTCTTATAGAGCGGGAATGAGGTGTAACAGTAAAATAGGTCCGGGTGGGTATCTAGGTGAAAGGTCCCAGAGATCCGCACTGAAGGTGCTTTTTTTCCCCTGTCCTTCTGTTAAACCGGGTTCGCGCTCAGGAGGATTAGATTCAGATCTGTTTTACTCTTTTACATATTTATTAATACCTCCAGAAGTTTGTTAGAGATGTCTAAACAAGCGCAGCCCATAAGTCCGGGGAAGAATTTCTTCGCGGGCGGGTTCGGGGGCGTCTGTCTGGTGTTCGCTGGTCACCCGCTGGACACCATAAAGGTAATAAAACCACACAGCTTTCAGGATTCGATGAATACATTAAAATGTTCATGATAAAGAAGTGCTGCTGTCCGGACTGAACACCACAATACATGAATTTTCCTCATTTGTAGCTAGCAGTCTGGCTAACTAACTTTACAAACAGGACATGACAATTAAATGTAATGTGATTTAAACCGTAAAGCTCGTTTTATTTATTCCTGTTTCCGTTTTGGAGTTTTTTTCCTGCTCGTGCGGTGAGTTCTTCGACCTTTGGCACAATTCTTCTCTCAGCCTGTACCACGTGACAGATCTGCTGACGTCACTCAGGTTTATTAATAAGGAGTCAATGGAAAGAAAACAAGTAGTAATGCTCTCTGTGTCTGTGTGTGTGTGTGTCTGACAGGTGCGTCTGCAGACTCAGCCGAAGCCAGGACCGGGTCAGACGCCCTTCTATGCCGGAACCTTCGACTGCTTCAAGAAAACCCTCGCCAAGGAGGTGAGGTGCCAAAAGTTTTTCAAAAATCAGTAGAAAGACTCTGAACCAGATCTGAGAGATTAACGCAGACAATTCCAACAGTTTTCTGTGTATATATACTTTTGTTATGGATGTACAAACTTCTGCCTTCTGCCTTTTATCATAGATCTGATACATGAACTCTGTCTCTCTGTCTCTCTGTGTCTCTGTGTCAGGGGGTTCGGGGATTGTATAAAGGCATGGCTGCTCCCATTATCGGTGTCACGCCCATGTTTGCCGTGTGTTTCTTCGGTTTCGGTCTCGGAAAGAAATTGCAGCAGAAAAGCCCCGATGACATTCTCACGTGAGTCCACGTGGATTTAAACACTGACAGATATTTATTCACTCCTTCACCTCATCACATATTACAGCGGTACGTCGACATACGAATGTAATTTAACTCGGAAAATATTACCGATATTATCAATTTCCAATTTACACTATAATCATATTTTTATATCATATAAAAACACTCAAAACATTTAGTAAAGAAATGTAAATGAAGTAAAATATGAAATAAATAGACATTAAACCTCACTTAACCTTAGTTTATGATTCCTCTCGGCACCGGCTGCTTTAAAAACCAAACTGAAAGCGGCTCCCTTTTCTTCTTGCTACCGTCCTTGATAACATTCTTAAGACCCGCGGCGCTACGTCTTCACTCAATTTTACACAAAAAGCAACCGATAAATAAATAAAGTACCCAAAAATATGTAAACTCGCATCACCTGGCTACCCACTGATGCAAACAAGTTGTGAACGTCTCCTGGACGGACGGACGCGCGGCTTTGCGTGCTGAGACACATTTCTTGCAAAAGGCAGGACGTCCGTATAGCGAGAGACCAGTGTACTTATACAGTAATTACAGGTACATGACCAGTGAGTGGGTGCGTTTTCGAGACCATTAGGCGTCGGCCTTGTCCCAGGGACCGCCCCCTGAGAGCTAAACCTCTTTTTATTATCCAGTTATAATCATTTATTTTTTTTATTACTTGTTGCAGCTTTCACTGAAACACACAAAGATAAATACAGACTGTACGAATATACAAATAAAGACCATCTGCTAATAAAAACAAACCACGCCCTTTAATATAAACCACACCCCTTCACTGGTAACCTGACGTCACCACACTGTCACATTAGACTGCATTAGGTTTTCATTAGGTTTATAGTACGAGCCTGAGGTAACAACTTTACTGAATCCAATTAATATAACAAGCAACATGGACAATAACTCGGAATGGATAAGGAATAATTAATAAAATAAACACTTAACATGAGACATTACTTAGACTAACATTACTACAATAATTATATAAATATACCATTAAAATGCATTTTTGCATATTTGTACAGTCATTATTGTGTATTTTATTGTGTATATTGTGCATTATTTTGAACAGCTAGGTTTTTAAAAATATATTTTTATATCCAATATTTTATATTGTTCTTTTTCTCTGCAGTTTTTCTATATTCTAGAAAGAAGGTTTTTATATTTTATTCTTTGTTCCATTCCCTAATTTATTATGATTTCTATTGATAGTTTAGATTTGAAGGTCACGAGCGGTCGTACGAGCGTTTCACTGTGTATTGTACTGCGTATTGTACTGCGTATTGTACTGCGTATTGTACTGTGTATGACTGTGTGAATTTTGAATACACAGAGTTTAATTAGTTTATATAATTGTATCAGATTTTATAATCAATTCTAAATATTTATGGTCACATGTTACAGCTGGACTGTCTCATAATTTTTATGAAGCATCAACAACTGTAACTTCAGTCTAAGGAGATTTTAACGAGAGAGAGGACGGAAGGGAAGAAAGTATCGAATTAAAGAGGATTTAAACTGAACGGACAATAAAAGAGAAAAATCAAGAAGAAGAATAAAATTTTATTGAATGTGACATTCAGTGTGTGTGTGTGTGTGTGTGTGTGTGTGTGTGGTAGGTATCCTCAGCTGTTTGCAGCCGGTATGCTCTCAGGTGTGTTCACCACAGCAATCATGGCTCCGGGAGAGAGAATCAAATGCCTGCTGCAGGTCAGTGTGTGTGCATGTGTGTGTGCGTGTGTGTGTGTGTTTGTATATGTGTGTATGCATTTATGAATCTTTTAATGGCTCCTCCATTATTGTAGCTAACCGGTGTGTGTGTGTGTGTGTGTGTGTGTGTGTGTGTGTGTTACAGATCCAGGCGTCTTCAGGAGAGATAAAGTACGCTGGGCCCATGGACTGTGTGAAGCAGATCTACAGGGAAAGTGGAATCAGAGGCATCTATAAAGGCACAGCGCTCACACTCATGAGAGGTAGGTGTGTGTGTGTATAAGGGGTGTAAGAGGATATGTAAGTGGGCTTGACTGAGGGTTGTACTCAGTGGGGATGGCTCATGGTTGATGCCCTTTGCGGATGATTGACAGCTGTCCCTCTGTGTCTCAGATGTACCGGCCAGCGGGATGTACTTCATGACGTACGAGTGGCTGAAGAGCCTCCTCACGCCAGAGGGCAAGAGGTTCGTCCACACAAACAAACAAATAAACATAAATAAATCTGTTTCCCCTGATTAGTTGCTCTGTAACAAGCGAATTATAACATTATAACATCTGGTTCTGTGTAATGGTGATGTTCTGGCATTTCTGCACCTTTACAGTATTGTTGAAGTTGTGCGTGTGTGTGTGTGTGTGTGTCTCCAGCCCTAATGAACTGAGCGTGCTCAGTGTGCTGTTTGCCGGCGGAATGGCGGGAATCTTTAACTGGGCCGTCGCCATTCCGCCTGATGTCCTCAAATCCCGATTCCAGACAGGTAACACACACACACACACACACGCGCGCACACACACACACACACACACAAAGGGTACAAGAAAACTCTGTAACAGTCCTGATGGTGAATAAAAATACAAATGTTGGTGAATATAATCAGATAATACTGTACAATACAAATTTTAAAAGAACCAAAGTAAAACTGTGTGTGTGTGTGTGTGTGTGTGTGTGTGTGTAGCTCCAGAGGGGAAGTACCCTAACGGTTTTCGGGACGTTCTGAGGGAGCTGATCAGGGAGGAGGGCGTGGCCTCACTGTATAAGGGCTTCAACGCGGTCATGCTCCGAGCGTTCCCCGCTAACGCTGTGAGTCTCTCTGTCTCTGTATTTCACACACAAACACAATGAGTTGACCAGTAGTGTTGAAGTGCCTCTCTCTCTCTCTCTCTCTCTCTCCAGGCGTGTTTCCTCGGGTTCGAGGTGGCCATGAAGTTCCTGAACTGGATCGCACCAAACTTGTGATTTATATGAGGGCATTAGTGAAGAATGTGAATCTAGAACACGCCCCACCTCCCCCCCAACACACACACACACACACACACACACAAATGCTGTGTGTCGTTTAGAATAACGTTTATTCTAAATAGGTTTTATTGTGTTTTTGTTTTATGTTGGAGAGGCGTGATGACGTGCCTTATTACACCCGGCTGTGACCTCAGTCTCTGCTCCTGAGTGTGTGTGTATGTGTGTGTACGTGTGAGAGAGTGAGAGAATGAGTGTGAGTGTGATAGTCTCAGTTTTGTTTATGTAAAACATTTCAATTATAAATAATAATGATACATAATTGTAATATTTAATAATAATAATAATAATAATAATAATGCTGCCATGTTCTGATCAGGTCTGATTCTGGTTCGTGTCAGTGAAGGTTTTTTTTCTGTAATTTTTTTTGTCATTGTTTTTTGATTATGTAAAATAAACAGATAGTTTCCGATGCTCAGTTGGTATTTTGTTCAGTGTGAGTGTATTTTATTTTGAGCAGTAAAGGACGTTTGATGGAGTGATGCGACATCTCGGCGTGTACGGAGTCGATCGGGGCCGAGGGAATCTCACAGACTCTCTGTAGAACACGTTTACTCTGAGACCAGTTATTTAATGTACATCTCTACTCTCTTCCCATTTAATTAAACGTGAACACCCCCCCCCCCCTCCTCCTGAAAACAACACTCACTATTTCACGTTTTTAATTATTCAAAAGCGGATGAAGAGGAGACAGAACGGCCAAGAGTGTGTTGAGGAGATCAACAATCAAATCAAAGTCACACAGTTGACCAAAGTGCTGTACAATTCTACAAGAGTCGTAAATATAGAAACAGACTATAAAATCTGACTATTAAAAAAAAGAAAATCCAATAAAACAAACAATAAGACATCCATCAAAAGCAACACATCAAAATAAATGTTTATAATCTTATAGAAATGTAGCAATGTATTAAATAAGATTAACTTTAAATTTAGATTTTGTAACAAATGCGAACCAGCTGGAGCATTAAACAGTGAGTGAGGCTGAGGAACACACAGATGTTTTATTATCAAAAGAGATGGAAATGCTTGTGAGAAAAACTTTAAATAGTTCATTTCAGATATTTTGTCTTTGGCACCCCCTAGTGGCAGCACCGTGTTTTGGGAAATGACTTTGGGATTTAGGTCACATGTGAACAATCAGGAGAAAAAGGTGAGTGTGAGGATCTGTCTGACTCTGACATGATACATGGTGATGTCGAGACGAGTGTGTGTGAGAGAGAGATATTGAGAGAGAGTGAGTGTGAGAGAGAGAGTGTGTGTGTGTGAGATAGAGAGTGTGTGTGTGAGATAGAGAGTGTGTGTGAGAGAGAGAGAGAGTGTGTGTGTGTCTGTGAGAGAGAGAGAGAGAGTGTGTGTCTGTGAGAGAGAGTGTGTGTGTGTGTGAGAGAGAGAGTGTGTGTGTGAGAGAGAGAGAGTGTGTGTGAGTGAGAGAGTGTGTGTGTGTGTAAAGGTAAATAAATAAATAAATAAAACTGTGTTTTGTGTTGTTTTTATGCTCCAACTTATTGTCAGTTAGTCATCTTCTATACCGCTTTATCCTGTATACAGGGTCGTGGGGACCAATCCATCGCAGGGCGCACACACACACACATACACACACTCATTCACACACTACGGGCAATTTGGGAACATCAACTAACCTAACCTGCATATCTTTGGACTGTGGGGGGAAACCGGAGTACCCGGAGGAAACCCACCAAGCACGGGGAGAACATGCAAACTCCATGCACACAGACCCTGAGAACCTGCTGGACTTCGCTGTTCAGTATTTTACTCAGCTGAGAGACGAGCGTGGGGAGAAAACGAGTGGAGTGGTGGAGAGCAGACTAATGAAGGTCAAAGTGATCACATAATCACTGTTGAGGAAGAGGACAAGGAGGAAGATGGAATTCCTGATGATTTAAACACATTTAAACGTATGTAGTTTCTGCTGAAGGTCCTGTGAATCCACAACTCATCTTCTACAAGTTTTATCAGCACCGCCACACACACACACACGCGCACACACACACCACCAACACCGTGCTCCTTGCTCCTGGAGTGTAATGATGACAGAAGATCTTACAGATGAACAGTAATTAATTTGATCAGATATGTGTGATACCAAACACAGCCAATGTGTCTTTGTCTCTTTTGTGAAGCTCGGCCCACCAACAAGCACAGCCGCAGAGTAGCAGGTGGGTGGATTTAATGTGTGTGTGTTACAGTTACTATATCATCGCCTGGTATATAACAGTTTATGATACTGTGTTACAGTGATACAGTCTCACACTTGACCTATTTTGTCTAAGAAAGAGAAATAAAATAAAATAAATAATAAGAGAAAAAAAATAAAATAAATAATAAATAAAAACAGCATTTATGTCCATACTGGACTCAGTAGGAGTAAATCAGTGTGTAGTAGGACCCACTCATAAAGCAGGTCACA
>JAQQZT010000016.1:22761812-22779181 GCA_030068275.1 Clarias platycephalus
GACGATAGATCAAAATCTCTACCGGTTGACAAATTTCTACCGGTTAACCGTGTATACCGGTATACCGCCCACCCCTACAAGGAGCTGTAGCATTGCACCAACAAACAAAAAGATAATCATAAATATCCATAAATGAGTTGTTTAGCAACAGGGTTTCATTCAAACAGACTAACCTTTAAATGTAAGGTCAAATAAGTGAGAAAGACTAAAACACCATATGCACACACCTGATTGGAGCCAGGATTGGGGACGTTGATGATACCTGCAGCCAGTTTGGCTTTCAGGTAGTTAATAAAAGCTGATTTCAGCACTTGTGTCTGCGTCACCACGTCTTCCTGATTTAAGCCGCAAGGCATTGCAAGCAGGAGGCAGAATTCACTCTCGCCCTAAAGACAACATGTGGGAAAGTGGTGAGGCACGCATAATGACAGTGTAATAAAAAAAATTTATTAATTAAAACATACCTACACATAGGCTTTTATCAAATTGCTAATATTATTACATGAACATATCTTGAGATTTTTTTGTGGCTGAATAGAATTTCTTAATTAATTTTAAATTGTGGATTAACCAGAGGCTTACAGTCATTCTGCGAGCTACTCCTTCTAGCTGTTGTGTTTCCAATCTCATCCTCTGGACAATACGCAGAGGAGGTCCAGTCTCTGGGACAGGAAGTGACCGCAGGCCAAGAGACTTGTTTCCACACACAAAATGCAACTGGACTGCAGCAGTTTCATTTTTCAATGCCAGCAAACCTTGCCACACGATAGGATACCTCTGTTCAAGACAAATAAAAAAAAAATAAAGAAAAAACGCACATCAGACCTTTGGTTTAAGTAAATTTTTAATAGCCCCAGCTACAGATGTAAAATTATTTTCCCACCACCTTAAAACTGTCCTTGTGTCTTACCGTAAGAAGCTGTACCATGTTGATTTGCTGGTGTCCAACATGCTCGACTTGATTTTCAGTCTGAGCTTGGTTGTGATCAGATTCTTGAGCACCCTTTATAAACAAACAAAAAAAAATGGCAACAATAATTAATTTTAGTGCAATGCAGACATAAAATTGTGCAGAAAATTGTCCAAGCTTTCATCTTGCCTGTGATGGAGTGATGTTGCGAGGAGGTTGGCTGATCCCCATAGGTGAATTTTCGGAAAACTGCGAGTGCACATTACGCAGGTTGGAGTACATGTTCGGATATTCCGAAAAGGGTGGCCCTGAGGTAATCAGCTGTACTCGCTTAGGAGAGGCCATGGCAGGCACTGTACCACGAATTCCCAACATTCCATCTTTCCCAGGGGGTGGTGTGGCCCTTTTTATTTCTGACTGCTTCAGGGCATCCTTGTCAGACATACCTTTCTGCAAAAGGTGTGCCCGTGGAGAAAGCGAGGCTGTAATGTTGGTTGGCGTTGAGGTGGGAGGGACAGCCTCTGCTATATGCCCCTGGTGCAGCTCGGCAGCCGGACGTTCCCCCTGTGGGTGGTATATCAGCATGCGCATATCTCTTGGTTGCATGGGAAACCTCTCCAGTGGCAGCGCGCTGTGAAGTGCACCGCGGTATTCTGCTGGTATTGAATCCGGTTTGAGTTGAGTCGCCGGTGGCCTTGCAAGCGCCTGATGAAAGCGTCTGGCTGCTTCCTCGTCGCTTGCTTCATGAGCTCTTGCGCTGGCCGGGTTGACTTTAAGAACCATCTCTCTGTTCCCCACAGCCTGAGGAGACGTGGGGCGCTGTTGCCCAGGTGCCCAAGATGAAGCAAGGCTGTCAGGGTGAATTCCATAGTTCATCACTGATAGCGGAGGTGTGTTGACTCGTACGTCTCCCTGAGAAAGGTGACCCATGGAAATGGCCTGGCCCACGCGATGAGGCGACATTCTGCCAAGGCTTCCGTGTGTACTATGAGGAGGCATAATGACTGACTGTTCAGAGTGGTGCACACTAGGGACATACTGGTTCATGGTGGGTAAACCGGTTGGTAATACCATAGACACACCTTTAGGAGATGAAGAGCCAATCGGAGAAGACACTTTGGCAAAAGGAGAATGGGGGTGACCGGATTTCCGTGGTGAGCGGGGTTCCTGTTTGGTTTGAATATGTGAGGTGGCTCTGTCCGTAGATGTGCCAGGTATGAACCCAACGTGATTGCCACCTGTAGAAGGAAGGTGAGGACTTATGGCAGGACTTATGGTAGACACCCAGGCAGACTTCACATTTTCCACATTAAGTGGTTCGCTTCCTTCTCCTTTCTTTGAATGTTTCATCACCATTGTGAATTCTGAGGGATGGAAACCCATTACCTGCGATGAGCCAGGTGTCTGCTGTAATCTCTTCACAACCCCGCTTTGCACTGGAGGATACGAGTCTAATTTATCTGAACCAGATTCATGCTTAGTGGATACATTTGTCTGCGTCTTCAGGGAATGAACATGGTCTGCTGCAGGTACTGAACTTTTAGCCACATCTCTTTGGGATGAACTGTAAAGGTCCTGTTTGATCTGAGGCATCGTCACTAGCTGCGGAGATTCTATGTCCACTGCACTGGGTGGTGGAATTTGACTGATTTTTGCACTAATTCGTTGTCGTCCCTCAATTTTCTGTCCCGAGTGACTCAGCACTACCACCCCCTCAGAGGTGTTTACCCTAAGACCAGTAGTGGGGCCAGTACTAAGGGATGTGGTCTCCACTATATAGCGACCCGTATTCCCACCCTCCTCTCCAACAGGTGGTCCATGATAAGTGCTACTTTCCTCCAAGCTGGTCTGGTACATCTGTTTTGGTGCCTGCTTTTCCACAAATGGGTTTGCCATTGGAAGACTGGGTTTCTCCTCGGATTCAGGGGGGTTGCAAACTCGACTAATGACAGAGGTGGCAGTGGAGGCAATGACAGAAATAACAGATTTCTCATTAAAGACTTGCTTTGCCTCCGGGGATGGTAAAGATGTCGGCCCGCGAACTACTGGCTGAGCTGGAATAGAAGGTTGCCTGTTTTCATGCAGTGCACTTTTGACATCACTTTCCCTCAAATGCATGCTTGCAGAAGTAGCACTGAGCTCCGAGATTGGGATACCTCTTGGTTTTGCAAGAATTTTCCGCAGATCGCTGGTGTTACTATCATGGGCAAAGGAATCAGACAACAATGTTGGGCTCTCTGTTGGAGTTGCAGGAGAGGTTGAAGGGGAGACTACTGCTGTCTCTTTAGGCTGACTCAATCTGTCTGTGGGGGAAACGGAAAGTCTACTTGGATGTGAAGGTTTGAGGCAAATACTTGTGGGAGAAAGTGAAGGAGAGGTACACTCATAAGGATTAAGCTGAGGTCTGAGTGATGATGGGCTTTTGCTTGCTGCTGGACTAGATGATTTTGACAAGTCAGGCTGCTCTTTAAGAGCACTCTCAATCACTTTAGGAACTTCAGGGACAATATTAACAGCTAAAGTGGAATCTTGCATGGATAAGGGGGCAATTACAGGAGCAGCACCGGTGGGGGAAATCTCGGCAACTGCTGTGGATGTTGGTTCTGGGGACTTAACAGGAAGATTTTCAGGCTCCATAACCACCTCTTTGACAGCTTCTTTTCTGCTTGCAGCAGCCTTTTGGCCTTTGGCTCTCTTCTGGACTTTTGGTCTTCCTTTACCACCTTTTCTCGGCGTCCCTATGCTTGATAAGTCCTCTTGAACAGCGGTTGGGTTGCTGCCTTCAACTTTGGCATCTGGCACTAAAGTTTGAACACCTGGGTCCGGATCTACAACAGCGCTGATAACTTGGTCTTGTGGCAAGCCGCAAGACATGTCTTCAGACGTGATGGAATCAATAGCAGCGGCAAGTTCTGTTTCACTAGCAGGATTAGCAGGCTTGTCTTCTTCACGCCCCTCTACAATTTCAGATAAAGGAGCTTGGGACTCAGTTGAGTTCTTGAACTGAACAAGAGGAGGGCCTTCTGTAAGTTTGGCAATGTTTTCCACGGCTTCTTCAAGCTCCATCTGGCGGGATAATGCCTCATGTGGATCCTTGACATTTGGAGGTGTTGTTACTGACTCTTTATTACCATCTTCCTCTATGGTCTCTTTCTCAAATCTATGATCTGGCACTTGCTCTTTAGGCGATGTTCCTGACACGACCTTTTTAGGTCCATCATCATGCCCTGATTCATCCTCCCCAGTTTGTAGCATCGCTTTTACCTCGGTCACATCAAGCCTGATTCTGAGGTTTTTGAGAACAAGAGACTTATCCTCAGTCATTAACTTTGAAGTACAAGTTATCCGAGTAGTTTTAGTTTTCGTGCTTTTGTCCAAAGATGACTGCTCTTGAGCAGTTTCGCCGAGTTTATCTTGGCTTCCAATAGTGCCGTCTATTTGAGTAATTCTGTCTTTTTCTTGTTTTGTTTCTAAATTGCTTAGTGGTTTATGCTCCTCCTTTGGCTCATTCGCTGCTAAAGGACCACTATCCTGCTGGCCACTGCTGTCCTGAGAATCCACGTCCACCTCAGTAGGAGGTACTGCGTCAAATGTTTTATCAAATTTGTCTCCTTTTTTTGCTAATCCAGCCCCAGTACCTTGATTTGCAGTTTTGTTTACGTAAAGGGAATGTTTGCCTTTGCCTGCCTTGGTTACAGTTTCACTGTTTCCACTTTCATTGACATCAAACTCTTTAGTCTCAGCCACTTTTGAGCGCTCGCTCTTGCAAGCTGAAAAATCCTCTCCTTGTCGCCGATTTTTAGGTGGACGTCCCCGCCGTGGCGGTGGCGGTACCGGAGGATTGTCTGGTTCTGCTTGCTGTTGCCCTGCTTCTTTGTCTACAACACGCTTGCGTGACCCACGAGGTGACTCCACATCCTTTCCAGTTTGTGGTGTAGATTCATCTTCAACCGGGGTGGCATAAACAGAGCGTACATTTCTACGCCTTGCTCTCACAGGGGGAGCGTTTTGTTCTACATTTTGTTCGGTCTCAGGACTATGAATGGGTGATTTTCCAGTCAACTTGGCATCCAAAACTGCTTTAGAGGAGTCCACTCTTGGAGAAGAGGAGCGTTTTAGTTTTTCTCTATCGATACGTTCACTTTTGCGAGTACTCTGTTTATCTGGTGTGTTTGATGGTGTCAAAGGGGCTGTTGGGGTTGTTGGCGAGGCCTTTCCCTTCTTGTTTCTAGACCTTGGAGGAGGAGATATTGGTTCCTCCACCGTATAATTGTCCACACATTTTGAATCAGTCTCTTTCGCAGGAGGTTCAACTTCGATAGGAACAGCCTCTGACTTCTCTAATCTTCCTTCACCTTCATCTACAATCATAGGAGATGGAGGGTTTTGTACTTCAGGAATCTCGGTTTGAGGCTCAGATTTTGGTTCACATATAATTTGCGAGTCAGTAGTACGTTTCTCGCTACTGGAGCACTGCTCAACGTCTCCGTCATTGGTCAATTCCAACTCTTTATTAGGACTAGTTTTAATTTCCTTCACTAAAGTCTTTGAGTCCTGGGATTCAGATCTACTTGACTCAGGGGGTTCTTGAGGCAGTGCATTTGTCAGGGAGACTAAAGGCTGTTCAGGTTGTTTTTCTTCTTTCACAGAAAGACAAAGTTGTTTAGGGGCAGATTCTTCAACATTACAAACTTCCCGCTGAGGCGACGTCTCCTTAAGTGTCACAACAGGTGCTGACATTAGAATTTCTTGAACAGGAAGGGGCTGAATGATTTGCACGGGGCTTCGCTGAGGGGCTTGTACGGGGCTGACTGGTTTAATCTCAGCTGGTTCAACCACACTGCGTCGCTCTTCCTCCTGTGTTTTATCAAGGACTTGTCCATCAGTGCCTTCCTCTTTTTTGGTTTCTTGCTGAGACTGCTCTTTTCCTTTCTGTTGCTGCAGTCTTGTTAACTCTAAAAAGCGTTCATGGAAGAGGACTACAGGTTCAGAATCAGGCTGACTTTCATTTTGGCCTTGCTGGTTAGCTGGAAAGCCTATGCCATGCTCAGGGTCTTCGTGCTTTCTTTCAAGATGCTGAAGACGCCTCGAGTCCTGTTCAAAGATAGAGCTGTGAAGAAAGCGAGAGGCAAAGAGCTCTCGACGCTCTTGCTCTTCTGGTTTCGGATCTTCCTTTCGATCATCTAGTTTATCCTCGGACTCGCTTCGTATTTTCTTCTTTTTCATGTACCATGAAGGAGTTGGTCGTGGAGTTGACTCAACCTTTTCTGTATCTTTTCTGCTTCTAAAACTGGCAAAATGAGAATCGCTGTCCAGAAAAGACCAATTGTCTTCCCTTGAAGAGGATAAGGACTTTGCTCGCTCCAGCAATGCTTTAGTGTCTGGTGTAATTGTCTGATCGAGTGCAAATGAACAAAACTTGTTCCTTTCCAGTGAGGTAGTTAGCTTTGATTCTGGTAACCTGTCTCCACGATGACGTTCAGGGAAGGACACTGAGGTTGAGGGCATGAGAGAATTTGGTTTGTGTTCTCTATCTTCTTCAGAGTCAGAGCGTACTTCACCAGGCTCTAAATCAGGCCAGAGTCTGTAATCCAAATACGATCGATTAAGGCGCCTTTTCTCTGAGCTCCTTGAAAAGTCAGGCAGCAAGTCTTGTTTTAGCCGACTTTCCCAACGTCTTTGCTCATCATGTTGGGACGTGCTTAGCTTAGGCACCTGTGGAGTATGTACACGTTTAACCACGTCTATGTCCTGATGAGAACTGTCCTCATGTTTAGGTGGTTCTTTTACATCTTTCACAGTAATTAGTTGAGGAACGTCTGTATATTCCTCCTCTCCAAGTTGAGAGGCATTAAATCTGGGCGAGTTTATGGTCCATTCAGATTCTTCACTCTTCGGCCGGAAAATCCTGTATACCCGTTCTCTCTTGGTGCCAACCTCGAGGTCCAAGTGATCTTGTTTCTTGCTTTTAGTCGGTGGAGAGTTATCAGTGACATCCTGTGGTGGCTTGCCTACCTCATGCACCAAGCTGCGGTGTTCAAAATCTTCTGGTTCTACACACTGAGGAGTTTCTGGCTTTCCTGGTTTGTCAGGCTCTTGGAGCTGCTGTCGAAGTCTTCGGTTCTGCTCCATTTGCTTTCGATAACTCTGAGAAAGATCTATGTCCAGTAGCTCTTCCCTGCCTTTGTTGTCCTTCTCTGGGGTTCCGTCGTTGGAGAACTGCCTTGACGCGCTTGGTCCAGACTGAGATTTTAAATCTAAAGACTCCACGTTAGTCTCAGAATGCTCTTCCTGTCGTCCAGATGAGTTTTGGGAATCAGCTCGGTGATCTAATTCGTCCCTACAATGAGTCACCACCCTCTCGGATTTGAACTTAGAATGTTCTCTCTTCTGTGCATCTTTTTCTAATGTTTTCGCATCGCTTTCTCCTTCTTTTGAATAAGCGCCAACATCTGGAGGTTGGCTAACCACTGTGCTCTGTTCTTCCTCAAGACGACCCCTCTTCTGTTTGTTGGTTTTGCCAGGATCACCAAAGCGTCTTTTTCGTGCCGCAAGCCTATCAGAATCCAAAAGCGGATCTTTCCCTTCATTTCCAACTTCTGATTTAAGGTGTTTCTTTGACCTCCCTTTATTATCTCGATCCACTGAATCAATTTTAGCACCATCAAGCCTTTCTTTTTGTGACTCCAGACGAGACATCGGATCCGAAGGGGAAGGTTCGTCTTCACCTTTGTGCTTCTGCCTCTCTGAGCCCTCCACATCTGAACCTTTCGCTTTCCCAGAATTTGAGTCCTGGCTGGGCTCTCGGTCTGCTTCAGAATAAGGTACACTAGGGGACTGCACTTTCCCCCTTCTCGATTTTGTTTTCTCACCCTTCTCTCTGTCTGCTTTTTCTTTGCGTCTGCCGCGCTTGCTCTTTTCTGTTCCACTCGCACGGTCAGCCTCGGCCTGCTCCACTTCTCTGTCCAGACTATCGGTTTTAAAATCCACTGGAGACTTTTCAGACTTTTCAAACTGAGGAGTTGGCGATAAGGAGCTACAGCTCCCACTTCTCTCAGATGAGTGCCTGAAAACACGTCGCTCTGCTTCCCTTGAGACGCGCTCAGATGGTGAAGGAGAGGCAGAAGGGGTTATGGGCCGGCGTGGATGGGACGGGCTCCATCTGCTGCGGTCAGCCTCAAAACGCTCGCGTTCTCGCTCACGTTCACGCTGGATGTAGCTATATTTTCTGATATCCTGTTCAAAGGGGTCTCTGTAATCTCTGTAATCACGAGGGTCTTCATGATAACGTGGGTCATAGTGGTCACCTTGATAATGGTCTAGTTCTGGATAACGTTCGCGGCTGCGAGCGGGATACTCTCGTCGTGGGTCCTCGGCATAGATTCCTGGCGCACGAACATTCTCATAATATGCCCTCTCAGCTGAGAATTCATGATATGACGGTCTTCGGTCCTCCCTGGCAAAGTGAAAGGAGTGAAGGTGAATAACATTTATATCTGATGTGTTCAACAAAACTCTTTTATTCTCATGAGAGGAATCTTTTGTAAAACGTTACCTTCGGTCAGCTGGGATTTCATAGAAGTCACGCATATCTTGCCCTGATGCCTGCATAGAGCGGTAAAATGCCACCTGGCTCTCCTGACTGGCGAAATCAACCTGCAGAGAAGAAGCACATACCTAAAGCAACAGGTACAACCAGCAATATCTTCCCATGCTTGAACCTCATCTGAGACAACAAGACAATAAGCTGCTACCTTGATTTTGTTGCCACCAATCTTCCATCCTTTGGTCTCTCTTACAGCTGCTTGTGCAAAATCTGTATTGTTGTATAGAATAAGAGCCATCCCTTTCAATCTGTCAAAAACAACCTGCAACACACCAAGATATTTAAGCATGGTTAGACACAATGCAAAGGACAAATGCAAATGCAGTGAGAACCGTAGGCATTGGGTATGTAAAGTACCTTCACCACGTGTCCATAGCGACAAAAATGGCGCGTAAGGTACTGCTCTGTGATGTTAGAGGACAGACCGTCTAACCATACGCAGGTCGTAGGCATACTCTTCCCAAAGCCAAGCTGCCAAATACAGATGGAGAGCAAAACTGAGTGATGCTGGGTACATGGGATTATAGATTTCCGTTTAATAGAGTAGCTGGGAAAAATACCTTCAGTCGATTGGCACCTAGGTATTCTCCATCCATTTTCTTAATAGCTTTACACACACTGGCAATGTCAGAGTATTGCACAAAGGCATACTGGGGGACGCCGTTAACCCTTTTAATATCGATATCCTAAAAACAATATAAACAAACACAGAAAGATGAGACAAGAACACCAGGCTAAACCTTGTAATGTGACAGAGGGAAGGGCAGTGTTTTCATCGGAGACAGGGTCATTAAATACCCGAGTCAGCTCATTAAACACTTACCACTATTTCTCCAAAGCGCTGAAACACATCAAGCAGCTGCTGGTAATTAGTTGTTTTCTCCAAATTTCCAATAAACAAGGTTCTGGTTGCCTTTGGGTGAAACTCGTCGATGCGCCCATCCAATGGCCGGAACTCATTCTCGCTTTCCGTCTCTGTTTGAGAAACCAAAGTGTGAGCCTCAAATACCAAGTTGGAAAAAAATGCAAAATCCCTCTGCCGCAACACTCACCAGGGCCATTCCATGCCGTCACTTCAATCAGCATACCAAAGAAGAGCTTTCCTTTGGACACACTGAGTGCTTTCTCCTGGTCTTCCTGCTGTCTGAAGAACACCAAACCGTATCGCTCCTCTGAGGCTCCGTGGATCTGCACCGAGGTGACCTTGCCATACTTCTTAAACTCGTGGAAAAGTCCATCTTTCAGACTTGTGTCTGAGGAACAAAATACATCAGGTCACTGATCTCTGATTACTGAAGGAAAAAGACCCATCTCAACTCGCAGTTTTTAGTACCAACCTGTGGATCGTACAGGGAGGTTCTGGACTCTGATGCCAAAACTTCGACGTGGTTCATCACAATCCAGAGACAGTGGAGGAGGTGCTGGAGGTGGATGAGTGGCCGCGGACTGAACAGAGCGTGCTCGTGATCCCTCGCTAGAACTGCTGTTGGAGTCACTGCTGCCAGGGGACAGAGAACAAGACAACCTTCTTAGAACACACTCAAGCAGTACATAAAGACCTATCCAGGTTAAAAAACCCAAGCAAGTTGCTAGGATATAAACACATCATCGCAGAACAGTTTCAGACCAAATATGCTTATTTATCACAGAAGGAAATGAAATGGTTATTCCGCACAGCAATGCAGAATACCTCTCTTCTTTCACAGTACTCTAGGATAGACAGGGGAATGTAAAAGTATACTCGTAATGCCTCATCAGCCATAAGACATAAGAACGGTCAGATCGTTAAACCCAATCGAAGACCTAGTCATAGACCCTGTCCGAAGGAAGAAATCTACCTACCTGCCGCTTCCTGTACTGCTGGTGCTGCTGACTGAATCCGAGCTGGACGATCGGCTTCGGGAACGTGAACGTGGACCCCTGCTTGGAGAAACAGGAGCTCTTTTTGGGGAATGGGGGGCTTTAGGGGTCTGTCCCGTGGTCCTTTGTGGAGAAGGGTGTCGTGATTGCGAGGAATGAGAAGATCGACTCCGGCGATGATGGTAAGTCCGATCGACGCGTCGTCCCCTATCGTCGCGGTAAGGATCCCGACGAGCGGAACCAGACAAAGTGAAGGGATCACGGATTCGAGGCTCAAAATGAGATTCTGTCGTGTCAAAGCCCCCGCTAATAGCACTAACTGCAGGGCTGGCCCCAACTCCAGAGGCAAAAATGGCACGGTCTCGGTAATAGTCCGTGTTGTAGTGCCGTGGCCTATCGAAAGTGCCACCGCGTTCGTGGTGTCCATACGGATTGTGCTCATATGCTCGATCCCGAGTGTCTGTAGTGCTGCGAGAGGGACAGAAAGAGATTGAAAAAAGAAAAAAATATTTTTTTTAATCAAGTAAAAAAAAAATTAAAAAAAAATTCATGCAAAAGCACATCACGTAAACATTCTCAGTAAAGATCACGTTAAACTTCAACCAACAGCCAATCTTAATTCCCACAATTCGCATAAATGTCCAAAACAATTTGAACACACACACACACACACAAATACACATGTTGGATCAAACAGCTAGTTTTTGTGTGCCTGATCACGAGTCATCAGTAGAAAGAATAAAAAATGATTAATTTAGTTTTAAGTATTTCCTTTTTCTTTGCCTATGTAACACAACAATGCCGAGTGTATTTACTGTGTTTGGTGTCTAACAGACGTGATGACTAACTCTGTAAAAGATGTTCGTCCTTAGCACAGAGAGAGAGAGAGGGGGAGAGAGAGAGAGAGAGAGGATATGGGGTGTGGCCTAATGTTAGACAGCAGGGCAATATTTTCCAAGTCATTTGGATGCTAATGTAATACATCTGAGTTAGACAGATTTATATATTACGTTTTTTAGGTTTAATTATGAGAATTTCTTTCAAACGTGCAGTTTGCATGAGAACAGTTTAAACACTGCCTATGACGATCTCTACAAAAAAACTTTTGCGAAAATCTTTTGTCTTGTAAATATCTGAGAACAATACACTAAACAGCAAACAACACTACCGGTCTACTCGCAGGCTAGCAAAGTCAACCAACCAATTCATTAATAACTTAAACCACACATTCAGTTTTAAAGAGCTAAATAATCCATTCTGCTGAGGTCTATTTAACAGCTAACAACATTACACACAGAAAAAATGTTCATGGACTGTTGGAAATTGTTCACTGGTATATTGCAGGGATGTTCAGATGCAGTCCTGGAGAACCACGATCCAGCAGAGTCCAAGATTTGTCTGCTTAAACACTGCTGATTCAAGAAAATCTGTTAACTGCCGGGTTCAGTGGGTTTGTTCACATGCTGGTGAATCAAACTGTGCTGGAGACGGGCCCTCAGGACTAGAACTAAACTGCCCTGGTATAGTATATTGGTCTAGAAATCTTAAAATCACATACCAAAATGTATCAAATAATTTACTTACTACTAAATAAATTTATAGTAAGAATGCCATCAAAACAAACATATATTTTACTGCAGTTTTATATAAAGGAGTGTTTGAATATTTAGACTTCTTAATTAAATATTCTCTTAATTATTTTACCTGTTTTGACACGGTGACTCTCAAATGATTTTATATACAATGTTAATAACATGGTTAATATATACAAGATACAAATTTGTGGTTTCCAGCATTAAGGGTTTTTTTTTAAGAAAAAGAAAAAAAAGAGGGATTTTACTGTGAAGAAACTATGAAAGATAAATTTTCTTCTCTGTCCTGTGTATTATTTTCAATATTCATTATGTGAATAACTATTTGTTCTAGCCCAGGTAGTTGCTCGTGTGGTCTTTTACCACAGTTAGTAACAGTTGGTCTTCTATATTCATTAATTTCATTAATTTAAAAACTCATTAAACTGAAAAGATGTTTCAAACATTTCCACAAACTTTAAAAAAAAATATATAACTTTAATTGTACAACAGATCCGTTTAGGAGTGGTGTCACAGACTCGGAAGAACGCTCTTATCTGCCACCTTACACATACACGAGCTCACAGAAGTCCATGACTGTCTATTGGCTCTATGATCGATCTCGGACTCTGAGGAAATATAAAATTCAATACAGTGATATTTGCTTTTCAAGCCTAGCTTAGTGAGGGTATTTTTTTTCTTTCCCGATTTTCTCCCTAATCTAGTCGTGTCCAATTCCTCCCAGTTACTAGGGGGCTCTAGACCTCCTCTCTAGACCTCCGGCTGTGAGAGGTTACAGGATCACGCGGGAACCGAACCAGCGATCTCCGGATGATAGGGCGAGCACTTTATCACTGCACTACTCTGAGGCTTAGTGAGGGTATTTTAGTTGTCCCCGATATTACACTGCCATGTGTTAAACATCTTTTTGAATTTACTGATATTTAACAATAAGATTTAAGTACAAATGTTCATAGATAAATCCAGGTTTAGTGGAGCTACTGAGTGTGAGTGTTTTTCTTCTTCCTCTTCATTGCTATTAGTTCCTTGTGAAAATTCATGCTCTCCAAAATACTAAAACTAGCTATCATCACTTAAAACATTGCCAGAAAAAAAAAAAAAAAAAAGTAAAAATAAATAAATAAATAAATAAACAACAGCAGCAGTAAGAAGTGACACTGGGGAGAGAAGAGACAGGAGAAGGACAGAAACTCAAACACAGAAAAAAAAGAAAGGAAAAAAAGGAGTGTTAATGACACACGCTATCAGCTCAGAAAGAATTTGTGAGGTCTTTCTGTCCTAACAGGCAGTGTGTGTATTTATTTATTTATTTATTGATGTGTTATTAAGCTTAAGCTCTAAAGTTAGTGGAAATGGGAAAAGGGAAAATAAATTAAAACAAATAAACAGAAAAGCAATATCTGGGTTAGATAAAGAAAAGCACAGAAGGTGCATGAGGCAGGGCAATACCAACCTTTTTCACAGCAGTAATTCAACCTACATATTCCAAACACACTATAGGAGGGCGAATGTGTGAGCCAAAAACACAGAGGCCAAAAAAGGTGACTGAAAAAAAAAAAAAAAAACATAAAAAAATGATGAGGTAAAGTGCGCATTGTTGCTGTCACAAGAAAAAAATCCTTCACGGATGAGAAAGAAGAATATCCAGACAGGACAGATCTACTGCAGATCTATTCCAAAAAAAAAAAATTATCCTGACAGGTGTGCAGAGTAAAAAAAAAATAATAATAAAAAATCCAGGAGTGAGAGTTTGGAGAAAAGAAAAATGTACAGGCGATATCCACATTTCAATCAGAAGTAAATCCATTAATCGGTTTCAGGATGGGACGAAACTGATTCTTCATATCAACAAAAAGAGGATTTCTGTCCATGCTGAAAAATAAAACAAAAAACAGTAATCCCAGTCTGTGATCGCAGGTTACTTCCATTAAACTTTTTTTGGGAATTGGACAGACTTTGGGATATTCCTTTATTTTAAAGCCAGGACGTGTGTTAGCGGAAATCCTCAGCTTTGTCCATGTTCGTCCACTCGATCCGACTCCGGTACATCCACATTCACACTCAGGTTAAATCCAAACTCGGCTCGCAGTCCAACAGTGTATACATCCCAAAAAATTGCAAAAAGAGTTAAAAGTATATGGTTAGATCCGTGACTTAAAGTATCTTCGATTATCCAAATCTGTACTTCTTCTGCGTTTCGATCTTCTGTGTTAGTCCTGTCTGGTGTTTAGTCCCAGCCCTAATGTGACTAGCAGGTGGAAAAGTGATGAAAAATGAAGGCCCTGAGAGCGTTAGCGCGTAACTCCACACGCACAGACCGCCAGGAGCTCACACCATCGCCTCACCTTTCGCTCGACTTCTCTTCAACCAGAAGACCACTTTTAAAAACCTTTTTTCTTTTTTTTGGGACTCCGTCCTAAATCCAAACCGTTGTGATACACATCCAAAGTTTGCCACAGCACCATGAGAGACAGAGTTAGCACAATGACCAAGATGGAAGATGGAAAAACAAATTAAAACAAAACCAAAAAAAAACAAACCCAAAAAAGCTGATTCTTGAGGAGAGTTTTGGATGAAACTACTTTTGTGTTAAAATAAAATAAAAAAAGCAAAACAGAAATAAGAAACAAACCAACATCAACCAAAAAAAAAAAGAAAAAAAAAGAAAAACTCACATCACGTACGTACTTAATCCATTAATGGCATGGGAAATACTTCCACACAGGTGATCCCAGAAAGTACAGGTAATATCCAACACTCTTGAAGGGGGAGAAAAGGAACGCCTAATATCCAGAACTCACCGGATATCCGCAAATCGATCGTAATATCCAAACTCACTGGGATATTTTCCACACAGGTAATATCCAGCTCGGAGGAAGGATATGGCACACACAGTAATCCCAATTATTTGAAATACACACCTTAGAAATCCACACATTCTTAAAATCGAGACAAACGAGATTCATATGGATAATTAATTCCATGAGCGAAGTCGGGCCTCAGAGCAGAATGCCGTCCCTAGATAATCAAAAAACACAACGGCCTTTCGATTTTGTTTTTAAACCAGACGAAAACCTGAAAGTGTTGGGAAAATGATTTAATTTTTTGTTTGTTTGTTTGTTTTGACACCACGGTCCCCCCTGCAGGTCGAAGGGAGACTGCGTCCACTTACCCGTCTAGTCTGCGCTCATAGCGTCCCTCCCTGGTGTGGAGTGACACCGGGGGCCCATAAACGGGGCCCACAGCAGCTCTCGAGAAAGTCGCAACGTCCCTGGTGTGACTGCTAGACGGCGGGTTGTCGTCCAGACCCCGGACCGAGCTGGGCACCGAGCCGGGCTCGTTGTAATCAGTGCGAAGGTCTCTGTCGCCCATTTTGTTGACAGCGTTGTGCGCCTTCTGGGCGCTTTTGATGTCGACGAAATCCACGAAAGCTGCCACGCCACCTTCCGAACCTCGCTTACGGAGGACTTTGACGCTCTCCACGCGTCCATACCTGCGTGCACACATGACAAACAGACACACAACAAACAAGAAAAACAGATTAAATCATTTAATGTTCTTAAGCAGCAGATATGATATAACTGTTACACTGCACGTCTTAAAGCTGTCCTGTATACACAACATACAGATACAGTATTTTTAAATTATTTAGGTTCAGTTTTTCTTTGTTTTGCAGCTACAAACAGGAGCACATGGAGGAAATGCCCTTGTCCTTCTTCCTCAATAAGTCTCTCTCGATCACACACACAATTTTAAACCTATCCTCAATCCTGTATCTATCTTTCACAGTGTAAATGTAATAGTGGAATTATAAACTACATAAAATCATTACTTGAACAGTGTGAATGCTGAAATGCTTAAAAAAAACAAAGAAAGTTCGAGTAAATGTTTTCTCTGGTGAACGATAGCATTAAGTTGAACCGAAAATATTTCATTAAAAAAAAAAAAACATTTACTCCATTATTTACACTGATTTAAACGCTAAGATGAGGTTTTTGATACAAAACTGTATCAATGAGAGCCAACTATGATTAATCAAATAAACCTAAATGTCCTGGGAAATGATGAATTTCTTAGAAAGCGAGCTGATTAGCATGCTAATGTTCCCTAACGTTAGCTTCAGCATGCTAGCGCGCTTAGCTATCCAGGCAAACCTCGCGATAAAACTCACACGCGCGTAAAACAATACGCGTTATAAAACACCGATCCGGTTAAACACCACGCAGGGAATCTAAACTAAACACTGAAATATGGTTGTGAAGTGAATGAAGCGAATAATCGTTAAAGCATAATTCGAGTTTTTTAATCGCCGCGCCGTTATGCTAGCTAACTAACTAGCCGATTAGCCAGCTCCAAGCACAAGCTAACCGGTGAAATAAACCTCATTAATTTTGCAGAAACGACAGCTTTATTATGTATTTTTCTCAACAATGCGAGTAGAAGTGACCTGTGAACTCGTGTGAGGTGTAAACTGTGAGTAAACATCACGGTTTTTTTTCCCCGTAACGCGGGCTAAACCGAGGCCCCGGGCGAGCTAACGTTAATAACATAAAAATAAAAATAAAAACTCACCGTTTAAAATATTCGACAATTTTTTCTTCTCGAACGTGTTCGGGTAAATTTCCCACCCAGAGGTGTCTGGTTTCCCGAACCATCCTGCGTGTCCCCCTCGCTGTTCATGCACATAAGCGGTTCCACCTCTGTCTGTCTGTATGGATGGATGTCTGTAATATCTGGAGGGTTTTTTATGTATATTTAATCTGACCGTCGGGGGGAAAAATCCGCGTTTCCAAAATGAACGCCGTGAGAAAAAAAAAAAGCTCCTTTTGGCTGCTGCGTCTTAACGCGAGCGTGTGAACCCGAGACTGAGCGGGAGCGCGCAAGGCGTGTGAACTCGACCAAACGCTGGCCGGGAGCGCGCACGTCTTTCGGGTTCCTGTTTTTGCCACGCGCCCCCGCGCGCGCTCTCGACACGACGACGCAACAGAAAATGTCGCTCCGTGTAAACAACCGACGACGAAATAAATGGGTACGTTAATTAGTCAGTAAAACACGGACACACAGGCAATTATCACTCGAGTATAAACCATGATACAGACGAACACGTGATCTCACCTCACAGCGATATATATATATTTTTTTAATTCGTTATATTTTACCTCAACGCGTCACAATAAAAAAGATTGTAATCATTAGACGAGCGTTTAAACAGTGATTCAAATGTGTAAAATGTTCAATTCAATTTTTATTTATATAGCGCTTTTAACAATGGTCAGTGTCTCAAAGCAGCTTCACAAAAATGAAAGAAATTAAAAATTTTAAATTGTGTATGTGTGAGAAAAATGTGTATAGGTAATAATGAGATGAATGAATGATGAATGAAATGTCTCTGATGAGCAAG
>JAQQZT010000016.1:22781031-22792509 GCA_030068275.1 Clarias platycephalus
GAAAGACACACAGACATGTACGTGGACTTCAACCTCAAATAATAATAATAATAATAATAATAATAATATCACTGATTGGATGAGGTAAGGCCATAACTTTGGGTTCAGGGCAGGGGGGGTTGAGATCTCCACCAATGTAGGGTGGGTATGTAGACCAACACAGGCTGTTTCACAGATTTTTTTGCGTTTTGTATTTAAAATTGTTTATTGTTTTTTCACTCTTTTTTTTCATTGTGCTTGCTGTTGCTCATTTTTGTATTCACTGCTGCATGTGGAGCACGGGTTGGACTCAACCAAGCCCCAAGAGTGGGTTTATGGGAATTTTTGACCATTCTTCAATTTGCGAGGTCAGACACTGATATTGGACAAGATGGCCTGCCTCCGCTCTAATTCATCCTAAAGGTATTTAGGTCGGGTTGAGGTCAGAACCCTGTGCAAGCCAGTCATGTTCTTCCACACCAAACTCGCTAATCCATGTCTTTATGCAGCTTGCTTTGTCACCAGCTCCTCCAGTCAAGGTTAGTTAGTACCTCCAGGCTCGGGAGGATATGTGTGGGTGGAGCAAAATAACTGTTTAAATAAAGAAACAAATCATAATCTGTTGATAGTAAATGGTGTTTGTGGAACAATTGTATAAAAGCAATATCACACTCGGGGTTGTGCTATTGTACTGAATATCAGTACTGCTGTGATATGTTCAGTACTCAAACGTATCACAGCCGCACTGATATTCAGACAGGAAGAAAAACAAGGTGGTGATGTGGACGGGGTCGGTCACAGAGCTTCAAATGGTCAGCATAACACTGACAACGGCGATCGTATCACAGATGTGTCACATGACCAGAAGGGTTTGCACTAAAACAAAGAAAATAAAACAAACTCAAACACAGAAAAGTGAAAATGTTTTCAGTTTATTTTCTTCCGTAGTTAAAAACACATTTTTATATGATTTTGCAAAAAAAAAAAAAAAAACAGTAATGTACTCTTGTTTAATGTGGAATAAATATCTTTGGTGCACTGAATTACACAGAGTGCAAAATGATCGGATTACACTGGATATGTTTGATATACATGCTGTTACATCGTATATAAAATGAAAGAAAAAAAAAACAAAGGATTCTAAATATAAACATAAGCTAGTCATCATTGTGTAAAAAAAAAAAGAAGAAGAAGAAAAAAGTAAAAGAGAAAAGTCTTTTTTCCCAGTTTTGTTTTCTTAGTTCTGCAGGATTCACTCCCAGTCTACAATCTGCCACCAACAAAAGGAATGTTTTAGCCAAAATAAAACAGGTTTCACCTGTGATTCATGCATGCTAACCCACTACTGCTAAAACTGTTAGCTTCTCTTGCTTATTATCCGGCTTCAGTGCAAAATGAGTAAGGTACACGTTAGACAGTGAACTTGTCTTGGCTGAATGCTGAGTGCTAGCATACTGTAGAAAACACTGCTAACACTAGTTTAGCCTGTTAGCTAGTAAACCAATTATCCACTAGCACAGGCGTAACGCTAAACTAACCAGATGTGAATTCTAGAAAACATTCCGACAATAAACAGGATTATTATGATACAGTAGCAATGGGTAATAAAGTGTAGGACAAAAGGTGATGTTTTTTTTAAACAGCGTTTAAAGTCGCATGAACTTTACAGCAGAACAGCAGATGGTGGAGTCTCTAAACCCAAAGTGTAGTCCATGTTTTAGAGATGAGTGAAACAAACTTAATCAATATAACACTGAAACGTGTGTGTTTTTATGTCCAGGAAAGCAAAATGATTAGCCAGCTTGCTGGTTAGTGAAAATCTTATTTGGATTCAATTCACCAGCCATGAAAAAAATATAACTAAAATCAAATGTTCACTTTTTATACAAAGGGAAAAGGCTAATTATTAACCAGTCAAATACCTCATTTTGTTCCCCTTTTTTTATTTTATTGTTTTAACACTTTAGGTCACATTAAGGTGTTTCTCTATGACCGGTTTCTACAGTGGTGAAGAACTTTTTGTGTTCCTTTTTTCCCCGCCAATGATCTTTGAGGAAGTGGGAGTGTTTCTGGTGAGGTATGTGTGTGTTTAAGATGTGGAATTCCCGGTGTGTGTTTTTTTCTTGGTACATTAAGCTATTTCATTTTTTTTCTCACAGTAAATGTGAATGTAGGAATGCAGAATGACATAGTGGCAAAAACTAGCGTTAGTTCTTGCGCCATGGGCTCGGTGTGCTCTAGCGTGAAGCTGCAGGATCAGTGTGGGCTGGTCTGGATCAGGGAGAGATGGCAGGGCTGGCACAGGATCTGTCCGTCCAGCGGGTGGCAGCCGTGTTCGTTGGGCTCCGGAGAGAGAAGAATCGCACACAGCTGGAGGAAAATGAAGAAAAGGTGCTCTGTGAGAACGAGGTACGGTACTGTACACGAGTCTGAGGCACATACGAATAAATACTGTAGAGCAATAATGTCTTTAAAAAAAGGGGGGGAAAAAACTATAAATCCCAGGAAAAATTACTTAATGAAAAAAAGTCAGTATTCGGTCTGGCGACGCTTCGGGGAGCCTTTAGCCTCACGTACAATTTGTGCATTTTTATAAGAAAATTATTTACAAATTTTACTGAGCATCCTGCAGAACCACCCACAGTTTCTCTGAGGACTTTAACAGTTGGTTGCTTATAAAATATTCTACTTTCTTTTCTGGCATACACCTTACTTTAAATTTTATGGTGGAATACTGATATTTGAAAATAACTAATATTTTTGTACTGACTCAAGTCATAAAATAATGATAATAAATCCATAGGAAAACTAAAAATACTAAATACTAAAATAAAGTGTGGCTAAGACTTTGCACATGATATTTTGCGCACAACTGAAAAGAAAGATGCATGGATTAAGGACAGCACATGTTCCAGGATTCCTTTAGCCGTGACAATTTTTGACACAAATATTAATACATTGTAAGTATAACACACACACACACACACACACCTCACAACGGTAGCAGTCCTCGTGAAAAGAGCGTCCGAGACATTCGACCGTGTAGCTGTCTGTTCCGTCCTCTCTCGGGATTATCAGCTCTCCGCAGACACTGCACTGAGGCGCGTATTTCCTACAACACACACACACACACACACACACACACAGGAAGTACATTTAAAAAGCGAAATTATACTGGAAGATTAATTTAGTTAACAAGTTTAATACAGAATGGTTGACATGGTGATGGTTTCTGTAATTAATTAAACACTAACAGAAGGAGTCTCCAGTGTCAGTTACAGAAACATCCTCTGACCTCAGAACGTCTCTCGGCTGATCGACTGCATTCTGGAATGGTTTGGTCTGAATATTTTTTGTCAAGTTGCTCTCTTAAGACGAGTCATTTTGTCCTGAACCGTGGAGGTGAGATGTAGCCACATGTAACACACGTGTGTGTTGATGTGTGTAGCCCTCGTGGTCGTTGTGTCGCGGTGGTGACGTACCTGTAGTAGTCGTGCAGGCAGTACACCTCCCCCACCTCTCCCTGTGCAAAACGCTGCTCTCCGATTGGCTGCCTGCAGGTGGTGCACACGAAGCAGGGCGGGTGATAGGCTCGCTCCAGCGCCCGGATCACCTGATCTTTGATGACCTCGCCGCACGCCCAGCACGGCTCCAGACTGGCCTGAGGGACGGCAAAGACCACAGCATGAAGTTAAACAAAACCGAGGGTAAGCATGCTTTTAGCTTGTTGCCATGGTAACAAAAACATGACCCCACCCCTCCTCTAGAACTGAGCAGTTAATCTCCTGCTCAGTTCACTGAGCTTCAGAGGAAAGGAACTATTCAAGCAGATCGATAAAATCAATCCGTGCGCCGAGCTGGTGGGGGAATAACGCAGACCTGAGTGCCATGACTAAAGGTCAAAGGTCAACGAAAGTGAAGGTCAGAGGATGGTTTTCAGTGCTGCTCAGGGTAATGAGTATTGATTGTGTGATTGTTCAGAGCTGTGTGCATAGACACAGTGTGTGAGTGTGTGTGTGTGTGTGTGTGAGTGAGAGAGAGAGAGAGCTCTGACCTGGTAGCAGTCCTCACACAGAGGGATCCCGGCCTTGTTGAAGTATGTTTTCCCGGCGAGAGCGGCGTGACACTGTCGGCACTGGAAGCAGCTGCTGTGGTACGTCCTGTTCAAGGCCTCGATTGCCGGCTCGCTCAGGGCCACGGGCTTACGACAGAACCCACATACATCTACACACACACACACACACACACACACACACACACACACACACAGAATGATTAAATAAATCAATGTATGTGTGTGTATAGCACACATTTTTGTATTACTGTCTTTGAGAAGTCTTTCTACATTTGCATTGGTCTTTGATTTATTCATTTATTTAATGAAATGTGGATTTTTTTTTTTTTAATCCTAAATGTCCCCTCAAGGACTCTCTCTGTCCTTCTGTCCCTCTGTATCACAGGCAGATTTTCCAGGAAGGCAGGAGGGGCATTGTTTTTTAGGGCATCGAAATTCAATTCCGACTCGTTTTAGTGATATTCTTGTAGAAATTAGTAATTATACGTCACAAGTTATAGCTGGATCAAAAAAAACCAGAATGCAATAAAATAACAATTGTAACAATAATGTTTTTTTTCATTCTATTATGTTTTGTTTTTCAATTAATTAATTTTAAGCACTCAGCTCATGTGACCGGCCCGTTAGATTAGATTAGATTAGATTAGATTAGATTAGATTCAACTTAATTTTTTATTGTACAGAGCCAATGGAATGCAGTTAGCATCTAACCAGAAGTGCATAAGTGGCCTATTTACAATAAATAAATACAATGTGATTATACAAACAGAAGGTGCATTAGGTAATAAAGATGTGGAATATATACTGTATATATTGAAGTGTCTGGAAGACTACATTCCTTAAAGTAACAGGATATACATATGTACATGTGTGAGTTCTTATTTGTACAGTATATACAGAATAAATACAGGTGGAATATACAGAAGTCCAATGATGAGCTTAGGAGTTGCAGAATGTCACATGACCTGAGTGCTAAAAAAAAAGATGTATTATTAACCCACAGGATGTAAGAAGGTGTGTACTGCCGGGTCAGACACACGGTGTTTAATGTACGTGATCCGTTACGAGCTTCCTCGTGTGGGTTTGATATGTTAGTATGCATATCTTATAGTTTATTAGTTAATGCGTACACTAAAGATCCTGGGAAATTCTCCGCTCTAGTACACCTGAGTTAACTAATTAGCTAATCAACAGCCTTTTCTGAATAGAGTGTGTGTGGCAGGACAGAGAGACACTCACATATGCAGGGCAGGTGGTGCTCCAGGCCCAGGTGTTAAGTGATGTTTCACTTTTAACAGACTTTATAAATGTGTGCTTCACTTGTGCGTTCTCGTGTAAAAGACTAACACCCTGCTTCAGTAACGTCTTAATTCGCTGTTGTCTGGATTTATGGCAAGCTTGTTATCTTCTGCTACTGTATGTATACGCATAACACACCATGGAGCAGGTGACACAAATATCAAACCTGTGCTCTCTCTCTCTCTCTCTCTCTCTCTCTCATTATCTCTCCATATTTAACTCTCAGTCACAGCAAAATCAAACGGTGTGTGTTTGAGATACCTGGTGTAATCCCCTCTTCGCTATATACTCCTTCAGTCGGCTCGTTCTGAGTCTGATCAGCAGGAGGCGCTCTCTCCACACACCCCTGAGCAGGAGAGAACACGGCAGTCATTGTGCGTCACACACATCAGAACAAAGTGGAGATTTTCCCTTAACATGACGTTCACAAGTCAAGTATCACAGGGTCGAGTGTCACGACTCACGTCGCTGACCTTTACATTACATTACTTTCAATTAAAATGATTCAGTACCCAACACTGAACTCTCATTGTGTGTGTGTGTTTGTTCAAGTGTGAGTGTGTCTGATCATCAGATACACAGTTATCACAATCAGAACACACCATATTGCTCTCAGCCAATCAGAGCAGGCTGTAATAGACTGATAAGAACACGTAAAAAAAATGGACACTCCGCCTCGTCCTCATCATCAGGCACCCGCTCCAGGAGATCAAGGCAAAGGTCAAAGGTCATTGAACAAGAATAGCATAGATTTAAGACTTTGATTTGTGTGCGTGACCGTGTATGTGCACGTCTCTTACCTCACGTGTGCTGGCCAGTGGTTTATGTTTGGGGTCAGACACGGGGCAGGTGGGTGGGGGAGGGGCTGGAGGAAGGGGCGCGGTTTCAGAGACCACAAGGTCCAGAGACGCAAGGGGGGGAGGAGGGAAAAAGTCTGCAACACACACACACACACAGTCCAGTTGTCAGTTTGACTGATGATTTGTTCGTCTGTCTGACTATCAAGTCAGGTATCAAGACTAAGTCTATCAAGCCATACGTCTGTCTGTCTGTCTGACATTTTGTTCTGTCTATCACAGTGTCTCAATGAGTTTTTCTGCATCACTGTCTCTTATCTCTCCATCCTTCCATCCATTCAGCTCTAGTTCATACATTATTAATAACTAATCCATATGCACACATCTTCTGTGTGTGTGTGTGTGTGTTTATGTCTGTACCCTTGGCGCGTTTCTCCTCTCTCTTTCCCACTCTGTATGGAGTGTGTGTAGAGTCGGGCTGTTTGTTGTGAGTTTTCCGGATCTCCAGAGGACTGGGCCGGGCCTCAGCGGGCGGGGAGGCGGCGTGTCCGGGCTCCGGGGCCGAGGAGGTGGAGGTGGAGGTGGAGGCCTTCTTCTGTGCGGCGGTGGGACTGACGGGGATGGCCGAGTGCTGCGGGATCTGTGGCGTGGGCGTGACCGTGGCTCTGTACGGAGACGCCAGAGTGATGAAGACTGAGGACACCATCCTCTTGGGCTGGGCGGCGGACGTCATAGTACTGAAGAGAGGAACACACACATACACACACAGTCAAAGAAGTTTCATCTTATTTTCAGAAATGATGTTTTTAAATAATGACAGTGTGATATTAGCTTCCTCAAACACACTCACTAAGAGAACTCTTGCATGAGACGTTGCAGAAAAATATGCAATGGTTAGCATGCTCATGTTTGTTCGCAACAGCACAGGACACACACTGATTGAACACACTCAATTTTTGAAGTCGACATGAAGCAAAAATTCCTCCTGTCATCACTTTAGTTCATCACGTGTGATGTGAGTTTGGAAAGAGACACGTGAGGAACAGATAACCTGAGCTAGCTGCTCTTAGATTGTGTTAGCTAACTATCGAAAACTAGCCGCGTACAGAAGTGGAAGTGTTTAGTGATTACATTTTATCAAGTGTCACACAAAGAAAACAGAACGAAGTGCCAGCTGAAGCCGATCACATTTTACTGTCCTGATAGTGAACAACGAGGATTCAAAAACGAGGAGAAAAAAAGAGAGGCGCAGAGTTAGCTCTAGGAACGATCTTTGGAATCTTTGCCGTGTACTAAAATCGCCGGCGTCTGCGCTGACGAGAGCCAGAGAAAACGTGTGCGTGTGAGCTGCGGTGAAAAAAGACTCGTCTGTCAGAGAGAGCGTATCAGACGTTGATCTCAGAGCTGAATGTTTTCCTCCTGAGCTCAGCCGTGCCGAGCGACTTGCTGATTAGCGCTGGCTAACACCAGCACCGTGAAACTGTTTCAGAGAACCTCGCTGCTCGGTCTCACACTCACACACACACACACACACACACACACACACACGTCCGCCTGCAGAGAACCTACAGCTTCAGAGCATGAACCTTCCACACTTTGACTTAGCGTTTAGACCGTCTCCAAGATTATGTACTACGTTTTATTTTGAATTTATTTTTACAAGGACGAGTCAAATGTAAACAGTAAATGTGCCGCGTGGATTAGAAATGAAATGGATTTTTTTTTTCTAGAGGAATCAGGAGCTGATTTCTCGTTAGGAGCTGGAACACACATGTCAGGTTAAAACCTGAAGAACAATCCTGCAGCTTTTGTGCACCTGGAGACACGACATTGTAGTGTTCATTTCTCTCATTCTCGTGTGTAATAGTGAACATTTCAACATAAGTGCACATCATGGGATGTTCAAGTCAAACTGGGACTTGTTAATGAAGGCGTAAAACCAGGCGATTGACTTTAAATAAGACTCCAGACACAAGACGGTGATGAGACTCTGAGCTGCAGTAAAACATGGAAATGTTGCAAACGTTTTAAAGACGGCCGTACGTCCGTGAATGACGATCCTGAGGTGGCTCGGAGAACACACCGCAAACGTGAACGTGATGAACAATCGGCGAGTGGAACATCTGATCCTGTACACACACACATTCACCAACACCACGTGCACGTTACAGGAGCTCGGCTGGAAGTTATCCCCCCATACAGTCCTGACCTCGCTCCAACACATTTCCACATGTTTGTGCAGCCATTAAAGGAGTTCCTGGGAGGCCGGTGTTTTAGATGTGAATCAGTCAGACAGTCCGATCATGTCTCAAGCGTCCTGAGAAAACATTCTACCTTGATGGTGTCCAAGCTCTAGTGAAACGCTGGGATAAGTGCATTAGTGTATCAGGGGATTGATTATATAGAGAAATAAAGGGAGTTTTTTTTCTTCTCAGGACTGTGTTCTGTTATTCTGTACAATCAAAAGTCCCAGTTTGACTCGAACACACCTCGTACGATGCAGTGTCACAGAATTAAATCAGGAGTGAAGTGTTTTACGCTCAACTCCCCTGCAGAGACAACGTCCTGTTACTCTGGACAACAAACATGACAGTGTTACTCACATAACATCAAGAGAACACATCTACGGTTTCTAGCTGACACAACACGCAGGGTCGAGACACCTGAGCTAGTCCTTGGCTAACACCTGCTTCCCTATGACCACGCCCCCTGCTGGTGTTCAGCAGTGCCACACACTCAGACTGACGCGCTATCCGCCCTCTTCTGCATACAGAAGCTGAGGATGATTGGCCAGTGTCACTGTGATGGACAAACAGCGGACAGACGGTATGCCCCTCCCACTCAGACAGCACCCGATTACACATCTCTAGCTCACATGGCCACGCCCCTAATCCACACTCTATCACTCTATGGTGATCATATGCTATGAAATCGCAGCATCCTGTTTTGAATCAGAAAAAAAGAGGTCGCAGGGTTAGCTCTAAGAGACTAGACATGATAAACGCACGATTTTGGATGCAGCCCTTTCGTCCAATCATTTATTTGCACTGTTTGTAGCTCCGCCCAGACAGGAAGTGATACCAACACAGGAAGCCTGATAAACTTATGACTTCTGTCTATGAGAATTTAGTGAGCAAAAAAGTTTTTAAGTCTCTTCTCACACACACACACATAAATGGGGTGTCACATTATAGGCAGCACAACATCCTGCTTCTTTCCTCCTGACTGCACAGAAGTGTGGACTTTATACTTCAGAGATGAGTTTATATACAGCACATACCTGAAGTCGCTCTCTCTCTCTCTCTCTTTCCGTCT
Organism: Clarias platycephalus; assembly: GCA_030068275.1. NCBI lineage: Eukaryota > Metazoa > Chordata > Actinopteri > Siluriformes > Clariidae > Clarias > Clarias platycephalus. The sequence continues at coordinate 22,790,497 of JAQQZT010000016.1, forward strand.
GTCTCTCTCTCTTTGTCTTTTCTCTGTGTTCTACTCTCCTGTTGTCGATCCCATGTCGTCACTGAGAGAGAAAGACAGATATCTACACACACACACACACACAGGCCACTCCTTTTCCTCCCTCCCTCATTCCCTCCCTCCGCTTTTTTCTCCTCCTCCTCTCTCTCCCTCCTTTTTTCTTGCTGAATGACAGCCGTAAAAGGTGAACAGTTAATCACTGACCTAGGCTTGTAAAATGCATCGCATGCCCACACACACACACACACACACAAAACACCCCAGGACTATTGCACACACACACACACACACACTCAGAAATGTATACTCAATCTTAGTCATGCATGCACATGCATAAGTGCGCGCACACACACGCACACACACACGCACACACACACAGACCCCAACCCTTTTCCCTCCTCCCTCTTTCTCTTTCAGAATGAAGCAGGATGTGACTGTACCTGCCCTCCCTATCTCTCTCTCCCTGTCTCTCTCTCATATCCAGTGTTTGTGTTACTGATTGTGTTTCTTGAAACGATGAAGAAATCCAAGGACCAAAAATCATAATGAAATCAAATACGTGTGTGTGTGTGTGTGTGTGTTGGGGATCTGCGCCGCCCCTCCAGACCCAAAATGCTCCCAGACGGAGAAGATAAACTTGCCAGCAAAAGTCCAAAAACGGAGAGATCAACACACACACACACACACACACACACACACACACACACACACACACACATAGAGGAAACTGGAGGGGGGCTGGAGAGAAGGAGAACTGAAGTTAAAAGTGGGGGAGGGGGAATACATGTTGTTCTTGTGTGTGTGTGTGTGTGTGGAATGGAATGCAGTTAGTGATGTCACACTTGCGAGAGAGAGCATGCCTGTGATGACATCACCATCCCCCCATCTGAGCCCCTCCCCTTTATGAGCATCACAGCTGCCAAGAAATCCACAAAAGAGAAAAACGTATGTGTGTGTGTGTATGTGCGTGTGTGTGTGTCTATGTGAGTGTTTCTTTTCCCAAAGAGAACATGTCAGCATTTTTTTTTAAGTTTTATTAAACAAAAGCTAAACTGATGGTGTGTGTGTGTGTGTGTGTGTGTGTGTGAGGTGTAACCACAGTTTATGAGAAACCACTTCATATGGCCTATTCATGAGTCATTGTTTAACCGTTCACTCACTCACACACACACACACACACACAAACAAACACACACACACACACCTTGTGTAAATAAGTACTGATATTTTGTTCTTAAACAGACGGTGATGTTTAGTTTTGTGGTTTAGCATTAAGTCCTGGTGTGAAACGCACACACACAGACACACACACACACAAAGACATCTTCACCCTAAATACAGTTGTGGCTGATGTTGCTAACAAGTGATGGAAGTGTGTGTGTGTGTGTGTGTGTGTGTGTTCAGTGACTCAGACAGAGTTGTTGATGTGTGTTCCTTGAGGAACACTTGAGGTTCCTCCATGTTTAGTAACAGCACACTTACACCATGTGTGTGTCTTCTTTAAAAACGTACAAAAGGAAAACAAAACATGGCTGGAAAAACCTGTACACACTGTCAGTGTTGTGTGTAAAGGTACTATTACTAACACAGAAGTGTTACACACACACACACACACACACACTGTAGCTACCGCAGATTGCTGCAGTCTGAGTATCAGATTTAAACCTGTAACACGTGTGGATTAACACACTCAGGGTTGTGCACTTACAGATAAATAATCAACCTCGGGGATGAATTAAATGACATCAGGGGAATGAGGAGTAACACACACTGAATTAAAGCTCAGTGGAAAAGAGTAGAGTCAGTAAAATGAGACTCACTGACTCCCTCTGCTGGTCACACTGAGGAATCGCTCGATGCTCAAAAGTGTATTTAACACAGCACAGCTATCATGATGAACATGGTAGCTTAACCTAGCCTCTGTCTAACTTATTAATACAGTGAAATCACATTCTGTAAGGTTGAGTATCTTACGCCTTGTTTACACTAAGTTGT
>JAQQZT010000016.1:22806076-22818755 GCA_030068275.1 Clarias platycephalus
AAAATATTAATAACAAAAAAAGTGCCAAACTTGTGAAATTGTACAACGATTTGATGAATATCACATAAATCTTCTTTCTACATTTGTACTCGTTTAGTTTATACATTGTTTGTACTATTTTTATTTTTTACTCTACTTTTATTTAATAGTTTATTTATTTATAGCTTAGTGTTTATTTCCTTATTGTGTCTGATGTTATAATGTCATCCATTATTATTTTGTAATGTTGAAGTTATATATACTTGCAAAATAAAATAAAAAAAAAATTACAGTGAGATCACGTGACCGCATAAAGTCTGACTCAGTCCGGGACGTTCAACTAAACTAAAGAAGTTCATTTTAATTCCTGCACAATAATTACTGTAAAGATATCTGGAGATAAACAAACAAACACACACACTCTCTCTCTCTCTGTGTGATACAGGAGGTGAAACTTTAACACGTGTGTTTTGAGTGTGAGAAGACAAAAAGATTCTTAACTCTCCTAAAAGTCCATCTCCTTCACACCTCACTGTATCTCACTGCTTCAGTGTTAAAGATATCATTATTATTATGAAACTTCAGAAAATAAACCTCTCGAATATGTAGTTAATTACTTTGTTTTAATGCAAAATTCTTCAATCTTAAACAAAGCTTTCTAAAGTCACAGCTGTCTCTCTCCTGTTCGTATGGAAATGAGCTTCTTAAATCTCTTTAAATAATTAAATTGAATAAGAAGAACAATAGTTTTCTACATTCATGAGATTTTTTCTAATTAAAGTTAATGTGTCTCTTGGTGACGTCTCTCCCACTGTTTATATCTCATATCTGTCCCCTCGTGTCCTTTTCCTTTATTCTGTACTCTTAGACTATTAATTATTTACAGTCCTTCGTCTTTTCTTTACTGTAATTAATTTGCATTGTATTCTATGTTGTATTCAATTAAGTTATTGCGATAAACAAATCTGTCATATTAGGTTATTCAAATCATTATTATACTCAAACCATTCACTGGTATACCGTGGAACCTTTTGCAATGTTCTACTAATAGAAATAAGAACATTTGGTCTTCAGATTGCTGTTAGTTATTTGCTCAGGAAAATAGTAAAATTTATGTATGAAAGAAATACAGGAATAGCACATGGCTAGCAACTTGGCTAGTTTATTAGCCATTAGCTGGCTAAAGTAAATAAGCTTAAACACGAATATAAACTTTACACAAGTGATGTAGGTTGATAAAATAGATGAATTAGAATAACTTAGAAAAGAAGGAGAGGAAAGCGGGGGGAGGGGAACTACTAAAAAAACTCTACATCAGCAAATTCTGTCTTGCACTAAAGGGAAGGTACAGCATGTGAGTCATGACTGAATTTACACTTACTGCACTTGGAAGGGAAAAGGGGAAAAGAAAAGAGCATTGCACAATTAATACAGTTAACAACACTGCACTTGAAGAGTGGTAAGGTCCATGGTTAGGAGTAGGATGGTAGGATGATCATCTGGATCATCTTCTTCCAGATGATATTATCGTATTATTTAGACAGTTAGCATTTGTAAATGACTGAGGGAACAAGTAATGTATTCATGTAATATTGTGTTACTACAGACAGTTACTACCCAAGTAGTGTAAAAGTTATAGTTTGCTAATCAGAAACGTTACTGTATAAATTACTTAGACAATTCTATAAATATTCCTATATTTATAGTCTATACTCTCAGGTGTTCTACTTCACTGCATGTTCTCCCCGTGCTTGGTGGGTTTCCAACAAGTCCTCTGGTTTCCTCCCACAGTCCAAAGACATGCAGGTCAGGATAATTTGTGTTCCTAAATTGCGCACAGTATGTGTGTGTGTGTGTGTGTGTGTGTGTGTGTGTGTGTGTGTGTGTGTTTGTGTGTGTGTGTAAATGTTGACCGGAGGTCCTACCACAGTCGTAAAATGGGAATAAATACAATGGTCACCATTGGCCTCCACAGTCCCCAGTTGAACTACAGAGGTCACCGTTGTCCTACATTGATGGTACTACTTCATATAATATTTTTTTTCATGAAATGTATTAAACTATATTAAAATTGTAGTGGATAAATTGCTAGGAATATATTAGTTTGAGTTAGCTATAACTAAACTCCAAATCCTTAAGCTAATTGTGTATCATGTGCTATGTATATAAAGTACAATTGATAGATATATTTATACCTGTAGTATGTAGTGGTAGGAACAGTGGCGGTCGAAAACGAAAAGGTTTAAGTAAACATTTCAGTTACTAATACTGAATTCATTCTAGTTTTGGGTTTAAAAGAGAAGAGTGTCAGATTTTTTTCGGTTTTAGGATAAATTAATAGAAGAAGAATTATTCTTGATGTGTTCGGCACACCTCAGTACACTAACTGGCTGATGTTCAAACCAGGAGAGAGGGACAAACACACACACACTGATGTGGCTAAAGATTATTATCAGCAAAGAGAGCATATTTAAGCTTTTGACCAGGTGGTGTGTGTGTGTGTCAAAAGAACGGGTCATTAACATGTCAGTCATAGAGAGACCCGGAGACAGACAGGCCGTAGGAAATAGATTTGCATTTTCTGGTTAAACAAAAGGGTTCCAGCAGACACGAGCTGTTTGGGTGTAAATTCGTGTGGATACGAGCTAAAGGAAGTGTTAACACATGAGGGGTCAGGAAGCACAATGATGGGGCTGTTTAATGGGCACAGGAACCTTCTCATCAGAATATAACAACTTTCCTTTTGTTTTAAGTTTTAGTTTAAAGGTTTTATTTAACTGTTGAATTTTATTAAACTGTCAACATGCATTCAGAGATTGAATTAAAAGAAACTGATAATTAAAATTTTCTACATTCACAGAAACACTGGCTGTGTTGTTCTTATCAACTCCAACTAGTACCAGATAATCTTACAAATAACCGCACAATAATTGTACTGTATATATTGAAACATTATATGTCTACCCTGTAATATCCCTGTTTAAAATCAATAAAAATATTGTTGAGTAGACATTAAAAAAAATAAATAAATAAATAAAAAAAATTATTGTACTGTATATACAAATTTATACAACTATTGTATGGAATAATCGTATTAAAATATCATTGAAAAGTATTTTGGGGCAAATTATCATGCATTGAAAATCTTTTCAACGTTTTTTATGTCTATAAATCTACAAAATGAACTGCAGTGGACTCTAACTAATCAAATGATTGTTTTTGAGCATAGATTAATATTCCTCCATATCCTACACTGTGCACCACTAGCCAGCAACTCACATTTATCTCATTACACGTCCAGTATGTGCTGTGGAGGGTTAAGGGCCTCACTCAAGGGCCCAACACTGGCTGCTTGGTGGTGCTGATGGTTTGATGAGAAGGGACCTTCTGATCCGCAGTTCAACATCTTAACCATTGTGCTGCCCCTGACCCAGCGGCGGTCTCACGAGATCTCAGTAGAGATGTGGATTGATTCATTTACTACAGATCCAGGGTCAGTTTTCTGTGACATGTGATGACAGAGTATACAGTATATACAATGAAGAACCAGACTGGCGACAAATCAGACCCACACTGTTAAACTATAGCATGGAATTATTGTGAATTTAGAGGATCTTTTTTACAATTATTGATCCTACATCCATACAGAAACCCAAGTTATCGTACAAAAACAATAATTACTGTACATCTGGCAACACTGACTCCAACTAAGGATCAGCAAACTTTACCTGAAACGTCCCAGTGTTAGTGTGACTAATGTTTGAGTTAGTTTCTTATAATAAAGTGGTTCATGTTTTCCACAGTTTGGGTTCCAGGTGAAATTTCAGAAGCGGTAATCTGAATATCAAAGCACACGTTTTAATGCAGTTTTTAAACGATAAACACAGTGCATAACCGCTAGTAAATGTGTGTCACATCCACAGGGCCATGTGTCTTCCTGGAGAGTTTTATTTATCCTCACAGACCGAACCAACATAGAAACATTCTAACGGCCCTCACTCTTCTCCCAGCAGTGCATGCGGATCTTCTTACAGTCTGTGTGTGTGTGTGTGTGTGTGTGTCAGTCATACGCTCTGTGCATGCTGTGTGTAAGTTTAGCCCACCTGTTATTTAGTACATTAACAGAAATCTATCTGCCTGTCCCTTTCCAGTCTCCCGTAAACACCATCAACAATAGACTTAAATGCTTGCGATCTCGGCTCATCACGTTCACGCACCGCGCTCTGGAACTAAACTTCCTGTATGTGACACGTCTGCTTTCACCGGGTCACTGCAGGTCAGAGGGAACGTCTAACTCCTTGTAGATAATCTCACAACCACAAGACCAAGAATAGTAAAGCATTAACACAGGAATGGCCCGTGACATTTGTGGTGTGTGTGTGTACACAAGTCGGTTCTCTTTGGCCATCCCCTTCATGATTATTTCCTTTTATTATTAATGCAGATAAATTTGATAAAGAGAGGGCTTTAAATGTTTCATGGCGTACGCCAGGTCAAACTGCCTAATGTGAGGAACATCACTTCAGTAAAGTGGTTCATGGTTTCCACAGTTTGGGTTCTAGGAGATGAAGTCAAAATTAAGAAGCGGTAATCTGAATATCAAAGCACATGTGCATAGCCTCCAGTAAGTGTGTGTCACATCCACCAGGCCGAGTGTTTTCCTGGAGAGTTTTATTTATCCTGTAAGAACAAACCAACATAGAAACATTCTAACAGTCCTCAGTCTTCTCCCAGCAGTGCAAATGTGCATGGTGAAGTGATGAAAAAGGTTTAGATCAGAGTCTGGGTCAGTGCATTTGGTTAGAAAGTGTCCAGGGGACACGACATATCCTCACTTGGTGTGCAGCGTCCCGGGACAGACTCCAGCTCCACCAAGACCGTGATGAAGTACTTACTTAATATCGAACTTCACATCACTCTCATTGCAATATCAGTGTTTTCCTTCTTTTCAGGTTAATAAAGCTTTTTTTTCAGGTTATGCTGCCACATACAGGTATAATATTTTTTTCTTTTATCTTGGCTTATAGCGGAGCAGTTCTGTATAAAATCTGATTTTATTTCTGTTTAGCAAAAACCTTTTTCCTTAGATATCTACAGTAATTGCACCATTTGTGGTTGCGTTATATCTTGTGCCTGAGAGAACCATGCAGGAATTCCTACACACATTTACACCTGTGTCTGTGCAAAAGATAAATAAATATAAGTTCAAGATGAAAATATAGTTAGTTGCAAGCAATGATGAGAGGGCCCAAGCACCCTGCGACATCGCCACCCGGGTGCACCAGAAAGACAGTGAGCACATATTTAAAGGGGAAATACCAATACCATTATGACATCATTTTAGAAAAGGGGGAAATGTATGTTTAGTCCTCGAAAGAGCCCCAGATGCTGGGAAAAAAAAAAAGGCTTCACACTGTAATGTCACACAAAGTTATTAACCACTTTTCGGCATAAGTTTAAGGCATTGTCACGGCTGACCTGTTTGAGATATCAAAAATCCCTTTGCAATTTTTCATCCTCAGTGTACTAAGATCACATAAGCCGGGTTCGGTGGCGATCGACACATAATCCATTGTGTGCGTTTTGAAAATAACCTAAAATAACTGACTTCCTGTTGAGTAGAGCCCAAACAACTTTAGAATAGAGCGAAAGTTGTTCAGCTCAATGAGCTCTAAAGGTGTACCGGGTTTCACAAGCGTGTATGAGCTAAAGCAGCACACCTGGGGCCCAAACTCTCAGGGGTCCTAATGGCAGCGGATTCCAACCTGACTGCTTCATGACTTTTTAATCATGTTAAGACCCCCAAAAAAACCCAGAATTCTGGATAAAGAAAAAAGAAAAAAATAATCCTTAGAAGAACAAGGCGGCCCTCAAACACTATGATAACATAGAGCTGATGTCACAGTGCTTGGGCCCTAATAAAGGACAAATGATGAATTTCAACAAGACATTATTAAGACTTAGAGGCCTTTATTGTTTGACTTTGTATTGGGTTACACTGCAACAGGACCCTCAATTTCCCTCCCCGTCCCCTCCCAAACAAACATCGATCACCACACACACACACACACACACGTCCTATACACATACACATTCGTTCACAGACACATGCAGTGACACACACACACACCGTCTCCATTTCACTTGTGTTTTAAATGTAAACAATGCAGGCAGGAAGTGAGATATAAAAGCAAGGTAGTCAGCAGCGTTCCCCCGTTTCCCCGCCCACTTCATCTGCAACGAGACCGCTATCGCAGGAAAGGGAGGAACAGTCTCTTTCATCTCCCACACACACACACACACACAGGGAGTGAAGGTCAGGAAAAGCAATCACGCAACAACGATTCTTCATTAGATGTCCTTTAAATGTGTCAAAATTGATTTCTCATGAGAGAGACGAGGAATTAGTGTTGGGAATGTGACACTTTTAGGGAGTCGCTCCAGTCTCTCTCCCTAAAAGGCAGGTCTCATGATGTCAGTGTCCAGGTCAGAATGTGGGTAAATTCCCAATCGGACCACCTCAAATAGCGCACGCCGTTCCTCTCGCGCTGCCTCATTACCTTTTAGCACGTACGAAGTACAAGGCATTGGTTTTGGGGTAGTACTTGACGTTCTGTTTTTTGTCCATGAGCCCGCCGAAGATGATGAGCTCTCCTCTGCCCTGCACCACCGTGTGCAGACTCGTCTCCGGCGGTCCGGTGACGGCGCCGCTGCCGAAGACGCGCCATCCCACTACACCCTCAGTTTTGGCCCGAGAAATGTCCAGCACGTACATCTGCATGGGCTTGCAGCTGAGCGCCTGGTACAGCGGTTTCCCCACGTTCAGGCTCTGCGGCGGCACCGAGTGGCCCAGGCGCCGCGCAATCGGGGGGATCGAGTGTCCGTCGACCTGCGGTGGGCTGGACGAGGCGGGGCTGGAGCTAGGGGCGGGGTTTGAGGAAGACGAGGATGATGACGGAGACGACGACGAGAGGGACTTGACGGCTTCCAGACCTCTGCGGAGAGCGGCAGGGGAGACGGCACCCGGCGGAGTGTGAATGCCGTTTGTACTCGGCTGATCCACAGAGGGCGGGGCCAAGGATAATGATGCAGAGGAAGGCGGAGACTCCCATCCATAATCTGTAGGTAGGTGGGCGTGGCCGTGTGGGTGGGATGGACTGGTACGAGGGGAAGGGGAGGAGCCGTTAAGTAAAGGCGGGCTGTCTGGAGCCTGTGATGGAGACGGCTGCTGGGAAGAGGAAGGGCTTCCCTCTCTGGCCCCGCCCCTAACGCTCGCTGGGCGGGGCCTGAGCGTGCCCCAGCGTCCATTGACACAGGGAGCCTCCTCTACGTTGCCAAGGACGACGCCGGAGCGCACGGGAGACTGTGATCGCAGAGGGGGTGTGTCCGGACCGAGCGGGGGAGGCGTGGCGCTGATAGGGGAAGGGCGGGAGTTCAGGCTCGGGCTCAAAGGGGCGCGGCCGGACGGAGCCTGTGAGAAAACCACCACACACTCACCCACCTGCAGAGAGAGAGAGAGAGAGAGAGAGAGAGAGATAAAGGGGTGAGAAATCAGACTTAAATTAACTTAAAATTAATAGATGCAGACAGTTTAAACTCTCATTAACTCACACACACACACACACACACACACACACACACACACACACACACACACACCTTGCAGGCCGGATGGCACCAGAGCTCAGGAGCTCCATGTTCCTCATTCTCTACTCGCAGTTGCTGCCATGACCAGGTGGGGGCGTCCATGTGCAACAACCAGGCGTCCTTCAGCAGCTGCAACACACACACACACACACACACACACAATTAGATAAAGGTTATAGGGAGGAAAATTAAACAGCTGAGGGGTTTAACAATCACAGCAGTTAACACCAGAACCAGATAAACTATAATAAACCTAGCAGCACATTAATCATCCCGGAAACCATTAGATCACATGACCCTGATCATCGATTCAGTTCAACTTTATTTGTATAGGGCTTTTAACAATAGTCAACATCGCAAAGCAGCTTTACCCAAAGCCCCTCCCTCATCTCATCACTGCCTCTCCAATCATGAGAAAGCAGGAGTGACAATTAATAAATTCACACACAAACATCTCATTAACATATCGCAATTACGATCATATTAACATAAACCATATCGTTCTACTACTAACGACAAACACATTAATAATATAACAAAATTAAAATGTTGATCCTGAAGACATGAAAGCAGAACTCACAGCGTTCGGGCCGCCACAGCCCCCCAGGATGAGCAGCGTCTCACTGTCTATTACAATCTGAGAGAGAGAGAGAGAGAGAGAGAGAGAACATGGCGTTAGTGGCGTCTCCTCAAGACGAGACCTGAACACAAACACGTAGATCCTGAGCTCCTTCAGTGATGAGCATGTGGTTGTAAAGGGGTGTGTGTGTGTGTGTGTGTGTGTGAGAGAGCGAGACTCACCTGGCTCTGGCCTCCGCGGGGGTGAGGAGCCGGGCCTGTGATGGTGGGTTTGGACCAGGACCACTGCTCAAGATCCAGAACCCACACCTCATTACTCCTTAAGTAAACACACACACACAGACACATACAATTATGTCTTGTGAAAACATGGAGATGGGTGCTGGTGGAAAAAGGTGAGGAAAAGCTACACACATCTGTCTCGCTCCAAGAGAGCCCCCGAACACCACCATGGTGTTATTAATGACGGAGGAGGAGTGACCAGCCATGGGCGGAGGACCGTGAGTCGTCACGATGCAGTTCCACCTGAGACACAGAGAGAGACAGAGAGCAAGAGAGAGACAGACAGAGAGAGAGAGAGAGAGACAGACAGAGAGAGAGAGGCCTTTTTATAAAATGATACACAGGTAATGAAGCTGCTGCAGTAGAACACTGCGTGTCGGGGGAGGGGTGATGAAGCGGCGTCACCGTGACCATCCAGAGCTGAACATCTGAGTGTTTTATTCCTCTTACACCACAGCAATACACACTGTTAGGTCAGTCAGAAAGCACAAAGAAAAGTAAACTTCTCCGTCCTGAAAAGGGAAACGTCCTGGGAACACTTCCAGCTCCTTCCGTACCAAAGTCATTCAACACAATTTTCTCATAAGAACGATGACGGATCTTGTTTGCTCACCAGTTTTTGGAAGGAGAGTAGGTGTGTATCTCGTCGAAGAAGCGCTCAGGTTGGTGCAGAGGGTACGGACTGGGGCGGGTCCAACCTCCGAACAGCACCAGCAGGTCCCTGAACATCACCAGCGTGGCTCCGGCTTTAGGAGACGGGTACGAGCCTGCACACAGAGCGAGAAAAAAGAAACTTCAGCTCTCAGAGACATATTAAGAGCAGTGGAACAAGTGTGTGTGTGTGCGCGTGTGTGTGTGTGTATATATACCTGAAGCGAGCGGTCGTATCCATTCCTTGCTGTTCAGGTCGAGTCTCCACAGGTCATTAAACGCAGCGTTACAGCTGCTCTGTGTGCAGCCACCGAACACGTACATCGACTGGTTCGAGTCATAGTAACACGCACCTTTAAAACACACACACACACACACACACACACACACACACAAACACAGTGTGTTCTAATTTTAACACTTATCACCCAGCAGAATCACACAAAACTAGAGGTTTTCAGCTTAGATGCTGTGGTGGACCTTGGTACTGCAGGTTGTGCCATAAACTATAAAACAAAGCTCTTCAGCTCCACACACACACACACACACAAACATACATCCTGGTAATTAACCGATCAGTAAGAATCACCACATTGTGTTGGACTGGAGCTGAAGATTCCTGCTGTAAAATCACCTTTAAACTCTCAGCTCATTACCCAGTTACTCGTGTCATTAAGGATCCACAGAGGAGAACGTTAGTGGAGTTTTGTTTTCACACACAAACATGTGTGAAACAGAAACCAAGAATAGAACAGAAACCAAGAATAAATATTTGTGCTATAAATCTATTCTATAGAACAATGACTCAGTAACCACGTTTAAACACTCAACATCCTGTTATAGCACATGTTTGATTAAGATGAAGTCTAAAGTGTGTGTGTGTGTGTGTGTACTGACTGTGGGAAAAGCGCTGTGTGATGGGAGTTCCGGGATATGGGTAGGTGCGACTCTCCCACTGGATGTTCCCTTCCTGAACGGCCCTCAGGAAACCATGGTAACATTGATACGCCACACCTGCACACATCAAAGCACACGGTGACACTTTGAAGACTTCTAAAGACATCATTAACACCTTTAACTGACACGTCTGAACCTTCACACACAATGACGTCTGTGATGTCTTCTGACACACCGTCTCTCTGTCTCTCACACTGTCTTATCAATTCAAAAGTGGCTTTAATGCTGTCTGTCTCTCCCTCTGTCTGTGTCCTTTTACCTCTCACATACTCTCAGTCCATCTTTCTTCCTGTTTTTCTCATGCCCTCATTATGTGTCCCAATCTGTTTAAGTGTGTGTATGACTTTTTTTCCTCCCTTCTCACTATTTTCTTCCTCTTTTTATACACTTCAATATTACTGTACCCCACCACACTCACCTTTGATGAGGCGGTACCACTGTTTGCACACCAGGGCGGCAGTCTTGTGCTCCTGATACGGGGACAGGAAGGACAGGATGTACTCCAGGACCTCCTCAGGCAGCTCGCCCATGTCTCTATGGCAGCTTTTCCCAGGATGCTTTGTGCAGTTTGAGGTGCTCGCAGTCTCCACCTGCGCGGCCTGGGCATCTGTGTGGTGCCCCGTCGTGGCAGCGCCGGCGTCCTCGGTGTCCATTGCAATGAAGCAGGTGTCCTCGCTGTCGGAGGAGCGAGACATGCTGCCTGTTGGATGGAGAGGTGAAGAGGAGTCAGACTGTAAAACTCAAGACGGATTACATCACAGAAAGACACGTTCACGTTCGATGTTGTGTTTAAACCGGCAGGCTTGCTCTCCTTGGCTCGCCTAGGCGTTAAGGACAGATACGGTTAGTTTCCTTCTGAGGTGTTGCTGATCATCATCAGATCTCCCGGAGGGGACGTAACCCTAGTGCCGTGGTAGATATCGTGTCAGGACATTTTTTTGCCCCATCACTCAGTACAGTACCTGCACCACCACACACACACTGACGGGAACCTGATCTCAGCTCATACTCTTACTCAAATCACCCAGCTATACATCACTTTGGGGTTTTTTTGCAATTCTGCATGGACTTCAGTTCCAGTTTTGATCACAGCGTCATGACAGCTTTTAAAAACACAGGCAACCAGTGAACACTAAACACGCTCGTGTCCCCCTGTGTCTCCCTGTGTCCCCCTGTTCCAGTCAGGTTCCAGCTGCAGGAGCGATAATAAAGCCAGTCATCTAACAGGACTCTCCTGACATTTCCGCTTTCTCACACTCTACACTCTCATAACACATGACTCTCTCTCACACACACACACACACACACACTTCACGGAGATCCCGACCCTCGCTCATGTATTCCTCCTGTATGCTAACTGAATAAGCTAGTCAGCTAACGGTGCACTTACACAAACACCCCACGCTGAAATCGTCTCCGTAAACACGTCTAATATCCGTTTATTACGTAACGCGGTCCTGTGAGACACCGTGTGAAATGAAGTCAGGTGAAGAACGGTATAAAAGCCCCTCAGTTGTTAACCTGCCGGTGTTAGCATGAAGCTAACGGACCCGCAGACAGACACTGCTTCTCTTCACAGTGCTAACGCGCTGGCTAGCTAGTTTCGCACATCTTCTCCCCTGATTAAGTTGTGTTTGGACTGGTTTCTACTCTACACCGTGTCTTGTCGGATTACCGGCGTGTGTGTGTGCTCCCTTTGCGCGTCCCGCTGTGTGCTCTGCTCGCTGCCGCTTGCTGGTTCTCTTTATCAGCTCCTGCTGCTGCTCTCCAGACTCCAAACATCCGCCATCTTCCTCCCTACAGCAGCAGCTTACGCATGGGCGCGGGGGCGCGCACGTAACGCCCTCCTCAGCCAAGTAGCGTTCGGCGCGTTCTGGAGGATTGCGCGTGCTTGCGCTCGCGCCCTCTTAGTCATGAAGTGCAAAAACACGAAATAAACAAACAAAAAAAATTTTTAACAGCAAAACTCCCGAGGTGCAGCCTAAAAGTTACAGAAATACATCACGACCGACGTCATCAGACACATCGTTTCATGTTTTGTTTTGGAGGAGAGTGAGAACTTTAAGGCATAAAAGTAAATCTGTATAATTAAAGAGAGTTTTTGTACATTGGGTCAGAACTCAGTCTTTCAATGATATCTTTACATTTCATACATTGGAGGACCAGAAACCAGAAACCGGTCTCAGAAAAATGTTTTGCCTGTTTGTCTGTCCAGTTTGTCAGCATCATGCAATAGTTCCTGGACGGTATTTACTGAAACTTTGCAGTACTTTGGTATTTGCCAGAAGTTAAACCTGCAGCCTTAAATAAATTAAATCAGAATGTTGAAGAATGAAGTTCTGACAGCGTACTGCACATACACCAGACTGAGGGCGCGTCTCAAATCCAGTGCTGGACAGAATTTACTGAATCTTCTGCAGTATTTAGATCTCGGCCTGAAGTTTAATCTGCACCATCATAATAATCTACTAATGCGCTACTGTCTCAATGTAAACAAACACCTGCAGCAATAGATATTAATTATTAAAGATAAAGTGAATATTTTGACTGGGATTAGTTCATATTCTCACTTTGTCTGAAATAA
>JAQQZT010000016.1:22818855-22831222 GCA_030068275.1 Clarias platycephalus
TTAGACAGAGAGTTCTGCTGTACAGAAAGACACACAGACACGTACGTGGACTTCAACCTCAAATAATAATAATAATAATAATAATAATCATAATAATAATAATATCACTGATTACATTAAAGATCAGCAGATTATTTTAAGCTTTCAACTTTTTTAACTCTTTAACTGTCAACAATGCATACTTACGCTAGATCAATAAAACATTATATTCCATCATTAAAAATTATTAATATCTTCTTTAATTTGATTAATATAGTTATCTGTTTTGATTGCAGTTGCGATTCTATAATATCCAGATTCAATATTTTGTTACACTTTTAAACATTTAAAAAAGTTGCATGATAATAATAATTAAATGTAGGCCATTCCTTATAACATAAATTTTCTCACTTAAAAGAGTAAAATTGTAAATCATTTAAACAATGAACACTTCAAATACAAGAGCATTTAACAACATTTAACTTCAAATTTAATTAAAAACAAAGCTACATTGTTACTGAGCAGCGCGTATCTGTCATCCACCTTTATTAAAACAATTAAATTAAATTGTATTTATAAAGTGCGTTTAACGACTGTCATTATCACAAAGCAGCTTTACACAATCAAAAGAATTATTTAAGTTTGTATGGAATGTGAATGTGTATGAATCAGAATGATGAACGAGCCAAGTGTGACGATGCTGAGGGAAAAACTCCCTGAGATGGTAATAGGAAGAAACCTTGAGAGGAACCAGACTCAACAAGGAACCCATCCTCATCTGGGTGATAACAGGGATTGTTCTGCACTCATACTGTGTGTTAGGTGTGAAATAAATTATTATTTCTAAATAAACTTAGCAAATAATTCACTCCTTCACAATTCACTACACAGGATGAAAATGTGTAAATAGTTCAGACTGCGCCACCTGTAGGATTATAAAGAAACAGTGATGTTTTTTCCACCTCAAAAATCTCAAAGATGTGCGTGTGTGCGGTTTCTAACGCACATGATTTTTAACAAGTTAGCACTGACAGTGTTTTGAGACCAGTGTAAGCGTAACTAACAATTGGAAATTTGTAAGTTACAATTATTCTCCACACAATTACATTATCTGGCACTACAAAGATATAAAATATATAAAAAGGAGTCTATTTATTACAATAATTGGAAGGAAAATCATATTATGTTTGTAAGACAATTACCATCTTATGTAACATCTTACAGGTTATTGGACACCTCAGCTGCTAACCCTAAGAGCTACATCTCAGACCCTGAAGGCCTCACTGAGATTGTTAAATGTTAAAGTCTATGACAGTACAATTAGATGAAGACTGAACAGGTATGGTTTGTTTGAAAGAGTTTCCAGGAGAAAGCCTCTTCTGTCTAAAAAGAACATGGAAGCATGACTGAGGTTTGCAAAACTACACAAACCAAAAGGCTTCTGGAACAATATCATCTGGACAGATGAGACCAACATGGAGTTGTTTGGCCTTAATGCCCAGCATCGGTTTTGGAGAAAACCAAGCAGCATTTCAGCAGACACACCTCATACGCACTGTGGAGCGCGGCGGTGTAGAGCTGATGATTCGGGCTTGTTTTTGCAGACGCAGGACCTGAGTACTCTGGAGTCGATAAAAGGCAAATGTGAGGCCGTCTGTTGTACAGCTAAAATGTGGTTGAAACTGGGTCGTGCTACAGGACAATAACCCGAAATACATCTGCATTAGGAATGGCTGAAAAATAAAAGAATCAAGATTTTGGAATGGTTCAATCTTAAGTGATCTGTGTATATAGCGAATTCTCAAAAACTTTAATGAATGTTGTAAAGAAGAATGGACCAAAATTCCTCCACAACGATGTGAGAGACTGATAAAATCATACAGTGAACTCTTACTTCAAATTATTTCTGCTAAAAGTCCTTTTAAAAAACAAGTTGCACTGCCAAATGTTACTGCCAAATTTTGCTGCCCTCTAGCGGCTGTTTCTGTAAAAAAATAAAAAATAAAAAAAGTATGCGAAAGAGTGGCTCAGTAGTGATGAGTTGATGAAGCCACACTTTACCAAAAGATTCGGTTCTAGAAGCGAGGCTTTTATTCGGAGCCGACCCTCTGCTTCGGAGCTTCTTATTCTGACGTAACAATACTAGTGTGCAGAGCTTTTTTTTTTTATTTGTTAGCCTGTGTGGCTAAGTAGCTGTTAGCTCTGAGTAACTATGGAGGATGAAGACGTGTCGGATAACTGGGAGGAAGCGGCGGATAGCGGAGTAAGAAAGGCAGAAGAGTGTTTTGCTCGCAGCGCCATGAGCGTGTTGTGTCGATTCTCACAGGCCTGACTTTTTAATCATCATAACAACTAACTATTGTTAGCATCTGTTGCTTAGCTGAGATTAGATTTACTACTGTTCAGAGTCTCTGTGCTATAAAACACGACTGTTGAACAACACTTTAAGTATTTGTATCCACATAGTTGTGGATTGTTTTCGTTCTTAATACATATTTGTGGTATTGTTGTGTGTTAATGTTGTCACTTAGCCTGTGCTAGCCATCGGTTTAAGCTAACTGGCTAATGATGGTGTAAGAGGGAGTCCCCGGGTCCTAAAGGGAGTTGAGTCACGTGTGTTCTCTCTGCAGGAGATCGAGAGGCGACTTGAAGCGAAGCTGAAAATCAGTCAGAAGTCTGAGTGAGTGTCTCTGTCTCACCCCCTCAAAGCGCACAGAGTGATTATACACACGTCTATCAGTGCAGTCGAGCGATGCGTTGTTGGTTTTAAACGCGCTTTTAAACGATTCCTATCAAAAGAATCGACTCGCGGGCACGAAAGAATGGGATCAGCAGATATGACGCATGATGAATCGACTCGTTCGTGCCCGCGTGTCGATTCATTTGAATCATTTACAAACTGTAATATAAATGTAATTTTAAAAGGTTTTCATTTATATTTTAGCCTGTAGTATTACACAAATTATATATATAATGTTTTTATGATGTATGTATTTATTTATATTTATATACAGCTGTACATTTACAGAACTTAATCCGTTTAATCTAAGTTCTTAAGATGAAATTTCATATTGTGAAACTCATGATCCCGTCGAAAAATTCATGTATTTGTATACTGAGATAGCACTGTATATGATTATGTATACGTGTGTATTTGTATGTAATATTTAAAAAAAAATGATATGTAAGTCTAAACTGCTTTTATGGTTTAACACCCCCAAACTGTTTATTCAGTGTTCGACTTCGGGCCATGTTTACATCCTGTTTCTGCTGTCTGGATAAACCCTAATCTCTGTTCCTCGTCAGGAGTGTACCTGTGAAGACGGGTGTAGTGATCCAGGACGAGTCCCTGCCCGCCGCCCCGCCTCCCCAGATCCGTATCCTGAAGCGCCCTCCCAGTAACGGCGTCCTAAACTCACCGGGCGCGAGCACTCGACCCACACAGCAACCCAAATCTCTGAAACAGAGAGAGGCCGAGTACGCCGAGGCCCGGAGGAGGATTCTGGGTAGCGCCAGTGCTGAAGAACCCGTTCAGGAAAGAGAGGACTCGGACAGGTGAGACACACTAGTTTAGTGAAGGTTTTCTCACGACTTTAGCTGTAGTCTGATCGTGAAAGTGTGTGTCGTTGTGTCTGCTTTTATTGTGCTTCGATGTAGCTGTAGAGTTTCTCAGTGCTGCAGATACATCATTTTAAAAAGGTATTCTTATTTTAATATTGTAATTCCTTATATATAGGAAAAATTATACATTTTAAAATGCATTTTAAACGCTGTCCCGAGAGCGTTTGTAAACAAACTGGGTGTAAATCTGCGTGTACAGCAGCACTGGACGTCACCTGGAACACTGCATGTGGTTCCTCCAGAGTCTCGAGAGTCTCTGTGTTTCAGTTTCAGCTCTGTGTTTTGCCATATTTTTTATTAAAAAAAATTGTTTTTTTTTCCAGATCAGCGACAGACTCTCTCCAGACGAACAGTAACGTTATTCGGCAGCCCCGGGGCCCGGACGGCACAGCAGGGTTCTGCCTCAGCAGATAGAAAGAGACAGTGAGCGCCGAGGACATAAAGAAAACCAGAGTCGCTTCGGTCGCCGTCCCCTCTTTTAAGTTTGAGGGAGGG
Organism: Clarias platycephalus; assembly: GCA_030068275.1. Classification (NCBI taxonomy): domain Eukaryota; kingdom Metazoa; phylum Chordata; class Actinopteri; order Siluriformes; family Clariidae; genus Clarias; species Clarias platycephalus. The sequence goes on from JAQQZT010000016.1 coordinate 22,822,951, forward strand.
ACGACGGCATGACCGCGTGATCGCCGTCTCAGTGCGTACGCTCCGAGTCTCTCAGAAACACTCGCTGGGGTTCAGGCAGGAATCGCTGCAGTGTTAGAACGCGGGTTCAAAGCGCCTTTGTCCTGCTCAAACTAAAATTTAAGGGAACAGTTAGCAATTATGGTAAAACACAGAATTAGTTAAGCTTCAGGGATGTCAATCTGTCCAACCACACGTGCAGTCGTAGGAGGATGGAGGAGATACACGGAGACCGCAGTGACCCAGCAGCAGGACCGAACAGGACCTGACCTCCGTCTGGGGAGGAACAGGAGGAGCACAGTGAGAGCTCTACAGAAAGCCCTCCAGCAGGATACTGGTGTGCGTGTTTCTGACCAAACACAGGGTGGCATGAGGCTCGCAAAGCATCCAGTAGGACCTGTGTTCACAGCCCACCTCATTCAGGTTCACACTGAGAACACGTGACAGACGTGAAAGAGTCAAAGAGTCTGGAGATGGCGTGGTCCAACACTGTGGTGCCTCTAACAGCGGTTTGGCGGTGGGTCAGTGATGGTCCGGAGGGACGCACAGAGCTTGGTGTCATAGCCAACGGATCCCTTCCTGCTCAGAGGTACTGGAGGAAATGCTCATAGAGATCAGATCTGCAGTGGGCACTGATGGAGGAGGGTCGGGGAATGACGAGGCCCAGCCTCATGCGGTCGGGGTGGTCAGACATTGACTGGTCCTCGTGTCCCCTAGACCTGAATCCAGTCAAGCGCCTACAGGACATCGTGTGTCTCTGTATCCGATGCCACCACAGACGTCCAGGAGCTCACCGATGCCCTGAGGTTCCGAGTCACGTTCCGAGTTGCCATGATAAAATTTTCAGTGTGGTTTTCAACACAGCCCTCCACTGACCGTTATGTGGTTGATGGTTATCAGGACATCAAGCAGATCTGAACCAGATTAAACTGCAGCAGCCCTTTAACGCTAAAATAACTTCCACACAAGAGGTTTATAATACAGATCTTCACCTATCAGGCTCGTGGTTTCAATGCGTGTTTTAAAATGTGTGTGTCTTTGTGTGTTTGTGTTTATTAGTTCTGTAGAACCTTTTTGTTTCTAATCTTTCGAGAGACACATCATGGTTTGTATAACTCAAAACGATTTATGAGCCTCAGACTTGTTTTCTGTGTACGAGAACAAACCCGAACCAAACCAGCCCTGAACCCAGTACTGCATCAAAAATGTTCTTTGTGAAGGTACGAGATAATTACAACACAGACAGATTACATTTAGAAATGTACACAACCAGAAGTATTGCTGAAGATTGATTCACGCAAACGTCACATGGTGGACATCTTTCAAGCTGTTGGGGGATTTCCCCGTCTTTACCAGAGAGCAGTTCAGTATCCCCCCACTCACAGCCTCGCTTCCTTCAGTCAGAGGCAGGTGTTATTCTGCACACAGGAAGTTGCCTCTGCAGAAATCTCCACAAGCCTCTTTCACTTCCTTAAACTAACCTAAAACTCACAACATATTGAATATAAAGTTTTTTTTTCACCCACTGTCACTAAGGTTTTCTGTAGATCTCTGTCATGGAGATCAGAGAAAAGAGCAGGTTTCAGTAACTGGAGAACCCTGAGAACCCTCCCGTGGTGTGTGTGATGTGTAATCCGGGTGTGGTGGTGATGCGTCAGGAGATCTCTAATAAACACACACTGTATGTAGGTTTAGTGACGACGCACAGGCAGTAATTAAGTCCTTCAGGAGTATCTGTGCTTCGGTCGAAGTGTTTATTTTCCCGCAATTCTCTGCCTTAATTACAGCGTGTGCTGTCTGCTGTCGTCTTTACTGAATGTTTAGGGGGAAAAATCATCCTGAAGTTTTATCTGTTTCTGTCACAGATGTTCTTTGTTTTATGTGTCATTAAATGATTTGATTAGCCTTGTGCATTCATTCATTATGTGGTTTAAAGTTTGTGCACCCCTGACTATCACCACCATCACCATGTGTTTTTTCTCCAAACTGCTACCATTTAGTTAGACGCACACAGTCTCCATGTGGTGTAGCATTATAGTCCCCCTTCAGGTGAATTAAGAGGAACTAACAAAACCCTAATCCAGCATGATGATGGCCGTGTGATATCCACAAAGCCAGATCCATTATGATATTGTGTGAAGAGTGTGTGACCCCACTGAACCATCAGCTTTGGGATAAAATGGATGAATTGTAGCTTCCTCGGAATTCCGACATCAGAACATGAGCTTACTCTAATGTTCCTGTAGAGGGTGTGACAACACAAATACACACACCAACAGTGGAGATGCATTATAACAGAACAGAGGGACAGGGGGATCAAAAAAAAAACCGAAGCCGGAACCTGGAGGTGCAATGCGACAGTGCTGCCAAACACATTCAATTAAAGTTTATTTATATAGCACTTTTAACAGTGGTCATTATAGCAAAGCAGCATTAGAGAAAAAGAAAACGGACAAATGCGTGAGAAAATATATATCATAAATCAAAATAAAACATGGTCAGGAGTGCACCTCAGCTTTTGTGTCTATTAAATGGAATCTACTAGCTATTCTCATAAATTACATTTTAAGTGATTATTTGATTGTAGGATGTTTTATTTATTTGTCAGTAGCATAAATGCATTGTTTAACTTGTTTGACGTGTAAAGGAACTTTATAAGTTTTGGCCCCCCTGTATGATCTATGCTTATAGGAGATGTCTTAAAACTTAAACTGAGTACAGAGTTACAGAGAAACGGGATGTTTCAGGCATCAAAGTGCTTCTAAACCAGTCAGATTAAATATGTCCAAATATGGTGCAAACCAGGCAACATATGTATTCATTTATTACGTATACAATATAAAATTTGCAGTAATAATGTAGAAGCCTGTGTAGAAAGGACTTTTATTTTGTACTTTCTGCCCCTCGCTGTTAGACCGGAAGTGCCCCGCACACTTCCGCCCTGCTGTTGCTCAGGTGAGCTGTCCGAAAGTTTGTGAGAGCAGCAGGATGGCGGACGACACGTACGAGTCGATTCTCTGCGTTAAACCGGAGGTGCACGTGTACAGGATTCCTCCACGCGCCTCTAACCGGGGGTATCGGTGAGTACGGAACGGAACAGAACAACTTTAATAACGAACCACTTTCCCACTTCACCGGGGGAGCGCGAGCTCGTCTACACGGATGTCAAAGTTCCGGGAAGATCATACATATGCTAATTCATCGAGTAATAAACACAGGGGTTGGGTCGCTTTGGCACAGTTTACGGGACAAATTTGCATGACGGCACATTTCACATCAAACGTAGGAGCTGCTCGTGACTGTGGAAGATTCCAGGACTTTCTGTTAGCATGTTGCTAATTACTGTTTATTTTTGTTCCCACACAAAGTAGTTAAGAGGTGGCAAAATCAGGCGTTTACAAGATTTCATCATATTTATATCTTGTGTATATGTGTGTGTGTCTCGACTCGAGTAGTCTTGAGCGTTAAATAAATGTGTTAGTTTTAAAAATGAATTTATCCGAGACCAAATCGGGAACTGATGGTTTATGGCACGAGACCTGACGAGGTACGGTGTCCCGGATGTACAGAGCGGAGGCGCTGACACAAAACCCGTTTATTAATATTTAATAATGTTAATAAGCTAAAGGCTAACCGAGCTGTTTATCAGTATAATTAAGTCATAAAAGTAAAATATATTTTTTAAGTACTAAAATACAAACACACAAAGCCAGTAATTTAGAATTTTACAGTTACAAGTATGAAGTTTCTTTTTATATTCACACACACACACACATATCTATATATATATATATATATATATATATATATATATATATACAGTATGATGAAATGTCTTTTTCCTATCAATTATGCCGATTTGTATTACTGACCCATCATTAAATATAATAAACATATTTAAATATCGTGACATGAACAGTTCACACAAGCTGCATGACAGAGTGTGTTTAGTAGTGTGTGTGTTCATGTCCTGACTTTAAGTGTAAACCATGGCAGGTTTATAAAGTGTTCAGACTGTACAGTCAGGTGTGTGTGTGTGACCCTGTGTCGCTTTAATGTGAATTGTGTTGCACAGTGCCGCTGACTGGAAGCTGGAAGAGCCGGCGTGGAGCGGCCGCTTGAAGATCACCGCCAAGGCCAAAACCGCCTTCATCAAACTGGAGGACAGGAACACAGGTTCGGCTTCTCTGTGTGTCTGTGTCCATCTGTCTGAGTGTTTCGGTCTACGTGTCTGTTAGGATCTGTCTGTGTCTGTCTCTGTCCGTACAGTAAGTTCCCTACATACGAACATTTGAGTTACAAACTTTCGAAGATACGGGAGTTAGATCACGTGTCCCACGTACATTGTCATGTGTTCGCAGCGTGTATCCCAGCCTGTCCGGAAGCGAACGGTAAAGCAGCAGTGATGAAGCTGCTACAGCTAACACATGCAGAGCAATAACAATGGAGACAAAAGTAAAATTAATTGAGAGAATGGAGCGAGGTGAAAAGAAGGCAAACATCGCTCGTTCTTTTTACAAGAATCGGTCAACCATCGGCGCGACTCTAAAGAACATGCTAGTTTTATACTGTGTATAGCCAAGTCTGTTACCTCGACAATGTTTGTTGAGCTTACAAACAAATTGGACTTATGAACATGCTCTCGGAACAGAACTCGTTCGTATGTTTGGGACATACTGTATTTGGATCTGTCTCTGTGCATGTGTGTCTCTGTGTGTGTGCATCTTTCTGTGTGTTTGTGCCGCTCTACCTGTCTCTGTGCATGTGCGTGTGTGTTTATCTACTTATGTGTCAACATATCTGTGAGTGTGTATTTATAAATTGTTTGTCTGTGTGTGTGTTTGTTCAGGTGAGCTGTTCGCACAGGCTCCAGTGGATCAGTACCCCGGTGCGGCTGTAGAAGCCGTCACAGATTCCAGTCGCTATTTTGTGGTCAAGATTGAGGACGGGAACGGTAATAACACCATCAGTAATGTGTGCTGTTACTCTGTGTGTTATTATAAATAACGTGTGTTACGTTAAGCTGTTTGTTTTTGCAGTTCCAGTGTAATTAACATCATCTCGTTGTGTTTCAGGACGACACGCGTTCATCGGGCTCGGCTTTGCTGACCGCGGAGACTCGTTCGACTTTAACGTGGCCCTGCAGGATCATTTTAAGTAAGAGAACACAATTAACATAAACTCAGTTAATCAGATCGATGCTAAAAGCGTCTGTTGTGTAGCTATAGTGTTATGTTGTACATGTACACGTTCTGCTGGTGGCTTCTTCCGCCTGTGAGATGTGGCGGCTCCGCCCATGATTACGTCACTGCGTCCATTGGCGAATGGTGTATTAAAAGCGAGGTTTACAGGCTTGACCTGTGTGTGACTTGTGCAATTCTCTCTGTGTGTCTCTCAGGTGGGTGAAGCAGGAGGGTGAACTGGCCAAGCAGGAAGCCAATCAGAGCGCAGCTCCCAAACTGGACCTGGGCTTTAAAGAGGGACAGACCATCAAGATCAGCCTCGGGGTGAGAGAGAGACGGACAGAGACACAGCACGTTAAAACTCTGATCAAACCGGACCTCACTGTTTTTTGACACTTTTGGGGATTTTAATCTTTAGTCGTTCAAGTCAGAGCGGGACTTTTGATAGTTCAGAATAACAGAACACAGCACTGAGAGTAAAAACTCCCTTTTTTTCTCTATATAATCCCCTGATACACTAATGCACTTATCCCAGTGTTTCACTAGTGCTTGGACACAATCGAGGTAGAAATATATATATATATTTTTTATGTACGCCGGAGCCATGATGGGACCACCTGTCTAAATCACGCCTGAAACGCCGGTCTCCCGGGAACTCCTTTAATGATGATCCCAAACATGTAGAAATATCTAGCAGTGAGGTCAGGACTGTACGTGGACGTACAGGACGTGGCGATAACTCCCAGCTGAGTTCCCGTAATGTTCGAGTGGTGTTGGGGAATGAGTGTGTGTACAGTTCATACAGACAGACGTGTCTCGTAGGCAAGTTGGCGGCGTTGATTTTTAAGAATCAGGCGTGCCGCTTGCTGAATGTTCACGGGAACGACTCTGAACCAGACTCATCATTCACGGACGTCATTCCAGCCGTCTTTAAAACGTTTCCATCATTCAAATGTTTTACTGCGGCTCAGAGTCTCATCACTGTACCGTGCTTCTGTAACCAGCAACTGTTTTTACTACTACAATCTCCAGAAAGTTCATCAAAAGTCCCAGTTTGACTTGAACGGCCCTTGTAAAAATCATTCAAGACCTTATCTATAGAAATGTTGTATTAACACTGACCGGAGATCAGAAGCAGAGTGGCTCCGTAAATTATACACACCACTGATAGACTCTTATAAACACACACACTCTCTCTCTCTCTCTCTCAGAACATAAAGAAGAAGGATGCAGCAGGAGTTAAGTCACGTCCCGCTGGCGCTGGGGCACTGCTGCCACCCCCTCCTGGAGGGAAAAGTGGCGGAGTCCTCTCTCCTCCTCCTGTCTCCGCCCACCAGACCCCGGCACCCACTCAACCGAGTGCAGGTAATATTCATAAAGGGAATTCTGTACAAGTGACTGAAGCGTGTCTCCTCACAGAGTGCTCTAATCAAACTGATCAGTGGGACGTCCCCGGACGTGTCCTAAAGAATATTGGATATTACACTTGTATTCAGTATTTCAGATTTTCGTATCGCTCCACAGTAACAGGCGACTGATTGGCTGGAATGAAATTACCCAGACCTGTATGTGTAAGACTGAACAGCCCTGATGCCTACACCGTCATAGTGATATCCTCTCTCTCTCTCTCTCTCTCTCTCTCTGCAGGGATGTTGCTGGATTTTGGTGCTCCGGCTCCTCAAACGCAGCCGTCTCAGGACCTGTGGGGGGATTTCACTGCTGCTGGATCAGGGTCAGTATCAGCACCATGGAGGGAGGGAGTGTATGAATAAGGGAGTGAGAGAGCGAATAAATGAGGGAGTGAGAGAACGGTATAAAGAGCGAGGGAGTGAATGAGGGTGTTAAGGAGTGAGTGAGGGAGGGAGTGAATGAAAGAGTGATGGAAAGGGGAGTGAGCAAGTTTTGACTGAGTGAAGGGAAGGAGAGAGGGGGAGGGGAATGAATGAGTAAGGGAGGGAGCATGGGAGGGAGGGAGTGAATGAATAAGTGTATGAGGGAAGAACTGTGTGAGGAGTGAGGAAAGGAGTGGCAGTGAGTTTTGTTATCATTAGGGATGTATTATTGAAGGTATATTGCCGTGTATTGAGATTGATTGTGTTTGATGTTTCTTTTTCTCAGGCTTAATAACTTTTATGTAATTATTAACTTACTGTAACATTTAGACGAAACCCGAAGTGGATTTTATACATTAATGAAATGAACAAAGACCAGACAGTAGTGAAGGGAATCACCAGGAGTTGCCCGATACGATATCATCCCGATACCTGGGTGCAATTCTGTAAAAATTCTGATTCAATATAAATCTGATTTCATTACAATTATAACTAAACTCCGCAAATAATCCTCTCCTGGGCCCTTCCTTCGCTTTTTTCATATACATTTATAGTTTGATTCCCTTCTTATTTAATTACTTGTTTGTTTTCTTTCCCCTTTTTATTCCTTTTTATTTTTTGCACGTAGAACCAAACTTCCAGCTCCATATATTTTTTCTTTTTCTTTTTTGTTCTCTCTCAATGCCTGGTGTCTAGCCTTTCTTATGCATGTAAAACTGGCTTGGAGTCAGGCAGGGACGGGGTGGGTGTTGTAGGGTTTATAAGGGGTTATAAAACCTGTATTAAAACATTGCATGTTTACCCTGTTATATCCCTGTTTAAAATAAAAATATATATATTGTTGAGAATTAATCCTCTCCTACCACACAGGGTGCTATGCTGCCTGGCGATGTGTGAATAGTTTAGAGCACACCACCTGCAGGATTATAGTGCAACATTGCACCACATCAAATGCAAACATGTATAAATAAATAATTTTATTTTTAAAAAATCAGTTTCGGAGTCACTGTAGCAGTACAGGAGTTAAAGAATCGTGATTGGATCTCTGAAACTTTTTTCTTTTTCCCCCCATCGCTGCTAAACAACAACATAATTGTGAGCATTAAATCTGACACGTGATGTTGATGTATTGCAAAAAAATTATATTAAGTTGTTGTTAATAATCCATCCATCCATCCATCCATCTTCTTCCGCTTATCCGAGGTCGGGTCGCGGGGGCAGCAGCTTTAGCAGGGATGC
>JAQQZT010000016.1:23188914-23199659 GCA_030068275.1 Clarias platycephalus
TGTCTCTGTCTGGCTGCCTGTCTGTCTGTGTCTCTGTCTGGCTGCCTGTTTGTCTGTGTCTCTGTCTGGCTGCCTGTCTGTGTCTCTGTCTGGCTGCCTGTTTGTCTGTGTCTCTGTCTGGCTGCCTGTCTGTCTGTGTCTCTGTCTGGCTGCCTGTTTGTCTGTGTCTCTGTCTGGCTGCCTGTCTGTGTCTCTGTCTGGCTGCCTGTTTGTCTGTGTCTCTGTCTGGCTGCCTGTCTGTCTGTGTCTCTGTCTGGCTGCCTGTTTGTCTGTGTCTCTGTCTGGCTGCCTGTTTGTCTGTGTCTCTGTCTGTGACTTTGACGGTCACTCTGTCTGTCTCTCTGTTGGTTTTTTGCTTTAGCAGTCTCTGTCTGTCTCTCTTTTTGTCTGTCTCTCTTGCTGACTGTCGTTCTGTCTGTCATGCCGCCTGACTCTGTCTGTTTGTCTCTTTGAAAGTCTCTCTGTCTGTGTCTCTGATTGTCTCTCTGTCTGTTTCTGACGGTCTCTCTGTCTGCCACACTGTCTGTTTTTCTCTTTGACAGTTTCTCTGTCTGTCTTTCTGTCTGTCTCTCTGACTGCCTGTCTGTCTCACTGGCTCTCTCTGTCTCGCTATCTGTCCCTCTGTCTGTTTGTCTCTTTGAAAGTCTCTGTCTGTCTGTCTGTCTGTCTGTCTGTCTGTGTCTCTGACAGTCTCTCTCTCTCTGTCTGGAGTAAGTGTTCATATTGTTTTGTGTGTGTGTGTGCAGGTCACCGTGGTCGTGTGTGTGCTGCTGCTGGTGGTTGTGGCGTTTGTGTTTGGTTCTGTGTCCGGGTCGGTCAGCGCAGCAGAACACTACAACTGGTCGTCACCTCTGAGTCACATCCGTCTGCTGTCTCTGCCCATCGCCAAGAAGTACAACCTGCACAGTAAGAGCTGTACACACACTGGTGTGTTGTGTGTGTCTGTGTGTGACAACACGTCTGACTGGGTAAGATCATATCAGTAATCTGGTGGATTCCATCAGACACCAGGGCTGACGAGAGTTCGAAAGATTTAACACCGAGCCATAGACCAGGATGCACAGATTCAATCCTACACACTCACACACACACACACACACACACACACACACACACATACGAACAGCAACTGGAAGGTTTAGAGTAAATGCTAATGCCATATACTTTAAATGCGCAGGTTTCCATGCGTGGTGGAGTGTGAGTCACACACTGCTGAACTGTTCTGGATGTTCCAGCGTTTCTGCAGTTCTCGAAATGTCCACATTAAGAAACACTGAGTCTGTGCACACACAGTCACAGCCTGTGTTAGTGAAGGTGAGATGACACACACACGCACACACACATTCACTTTATTTTTGCAATCATATATCTGGGTTATTCCCCCAGTTGCAGATGGTTAAATTCACTGTAATGTTATTTGTGTAGTGTGTTTAACACTCTGGTCACAAAGCGGCTTTACAGAGTCAAAAGTAAATTATGGAAGTCTGTATGAAATGTGAACGTGTGTGAATGAAAAAGGATCACATGGTGATATTTACTCGTTGGTTCTTGTCTTAATTACTCTGTCTCTTCCGACCACCCTCCACCCCCCCCCACCCGCGAAAGGGAGGAGCCTCTCTGAGTTTACAGAGGCATCAGCTGGAGGCTCTTCACTCTTCACACTCCGACTCGCTGATTGTTCTGATGGACGACGAAAAGGAAGTGATGTCAGAGGCTTCGCCTCAGGGCCTGGCCAACTTCAGCGTTCTCTGGTGCAGCACTGCTCCTGTCTATGTATCTCCATCTGTCTGTCTCTCTCTCTAATCATCTCTCTCTCTCTCTGTCTGTCCCTGTGCAGGAGGGGTGACTCAGGGTTAAGGGAGGACTTGTTTCATTCACTATTTCCTACTGCACTTGTCTGCCCCCTACTGCAGAGTGTAGGGAGTACAGTGCAGCGCTGCACAGTCACACACAGCACCAGCTCTCAGAGCAGAGTGAGTGCGCGCGAGTGTGAGAGTGTGTGTGTGTGTGTGTCAGGTGGTCTTTGGTGATTTGATATTTGCATGTGAATAATGTTTAATTTCTTTGCTTCACGGTTTTAAACATTTGGAAGTAAATGTATTGTGTGTGTGTGTGTGTGTGTGTGTGTGTGTGTGTGTGTTTTAGGGTGTGTGTGTGTTAGGTTGGTTGTTGGTTGGTGAAGGCTCTCCCACTGTACGTGTGTTGCCACATCAGCGATGCCAAACACACTGCAGCTCTTTCAACCTGTGGCTTGAACCAGGAGATCTGGGTGAAGACACACACACACACACACACACACACACACACGCTCACACACACGTGCTCACCAGAAAATATTACTTTGTGTGTGTGTATGTGTGTGTGTGTGTGTGTGCAGTGTATGCAGACCCGCGGTTCTGGCAGCTGGAGCTGTTCTCCGGTCAAGGAGAGAACATGGTGTGTGAGGGCTCGGGCGTGTCTGACTCGGGCGCACTGTCCTCAGTGTCCTCAGTGTCCTCAGTGCTTCACTGCGTGTAGTTTCGACCCGGCGTCAGGAGGACGTTAATCAGAACCCAGGGCTGGGAGCTCACCTGTCCTGTTAAAGGAATCCTCACTGTCTCTTATCTCCTGACGAGACGGTTGACTCACACTGAGGAGGACGCGTCCTGAGCATGGTGTAGTCCACAGCTAACACACACTCCATGCTCGTGGCCTTGACCCCGCCTTCGCCCCAGCAAACACTTCTGTATGGAAGAGACCTCTGGCTGAATGTAAGATTTACGTCATGTGATCTGAGTCTGGGGCAAAATACACACACACACACACACACACACACACACTACAGCTGAGCGGTTTCATTTCTGGATCAGAATAAAGTCGTGAGAATAAACTCGCCTTCACACTCTGCTGGTGTTTGGACACACTCTGTGACTGCTTCGGAATGAAACTTTAAGGTGTGTTGCGTAACTGGATGTAAATCATCATCAAAAGCCTGATTATAATCTCTCGGATTCATGGGAGTGACCTCAAAGAAGGAGTGTGTAGAGTCGCTCACACCATTGGCCTTACAGATCTAACCCTGTAAAGCACTTTTAAGAGAGTGTGTGTTTGTTGCGTTTGTTTGTGCTCCAGTCCAGTTTATACTGCACCCTCAGTATCGCCCCCTCCTGGTGTGAGCACTCTTTCTGCGCTGGAGGTCCTCAGAAAGAAGAGTTACACATTATAGTCTGGTAAACATTCGTCTTCTCACACACACTTACTGCAGTTTCTTTCCAGCACACTAGAGGGTGCACCTCACCGTGTGAGCGCTCCAATTTGTGTGTCCTTCATCATCTCACCAATGGACACTTTCAGAAAGAGGAGACCAGCAGCAGCACACCTTCACTCCAGACTGAATGTTCAGAACAAATCCAGTGTCATCTTTAAACTATGAATTATTTTAAAACTCTCTATTGGTTGGGTCGGTTTTTTAATAAACTCAGATCTACAGTACGTCTAACACACTTCCTGAAAGAGTGAGAATGGTGTAATGAGACGGCCCTTTAGGTGGCGCTGTGATTCCGCCCACTTTGTTTAAAAATACAAGAGAAACAGAAGCACTTGTAGGTAGACTTTAATATAAACAAGGTGGAAACTCACTGGTTTTCTGATTAACTGACCATGTCCTACCAGTTTGATGCAATGCCTTCTGGGTAATCTCAGTGTTAGAGTGAGACAACTCGATTGAAGTGTTCACCACGGCACTGCAACACACACACACACACATCAGTACAGTTGTGGTATTTTCATGTTCCAGCTCAGAGGATGGAGTTCCCGTATAAATGTCCAGAAGATTTCTCTCCTATATAAATATAGATATTATTTATTTATGTAACTATTACAATAACAATCTGTATAAAGTGATTCGTGTTTAGGGAAACTGCAGATACGTAAATGTTTATACTGCACACTTTAAAGAAGTGTAAATATAATATATTTAAGGATAATAGTTATGATTATTATTATGGGGCGGATGTTTAGAAATGATCTGTTTTAAACAGAATAAATCTATGAATAAACACTGATCTCTGTTTAACACGGTGCTGTGAGCGCTGCTTCATCCCTGAACGTTTCAGCTGAATGTTAATGAAAGCTTTAAATGATTTTAGACACTTTAACGTTGCTAAGGGTTTCTCATCTGGAACACACACACACGCACAGACATGTCTCCCGGGAGACTCTACACATACTAATGTTGCTGAGGATTTGGTGCTGGTCCAAGTGGGTGGGGATTGCGTCTGTGACATCACAGAGACTGACAGGAGATTCAATTCATTTTTATTTATATAGTGCTCTTAACAATAGTCATTGTCTCAAAGCAGCTTCACAAAAAGTAAAAGAAAATTTATGGAAGTGTGTGTGTGTGGGAAAAATGTGTCTGATGAACGAGCCAAGGGCGACAGTGGCAAGGAAAAACTCCCTGAGATGGTAATAGGAAGAAACCTTGAGAGGAACCAGACTCAACAGGGAACCCATCCTCATCTGAAGAAGGTTCTTGTCTTTGCTGAAGCAGTTGTGAAGTGATGAGGGTGGTGTGTGGGGGTGGCAGGTGTGATGGGGTGAAAGAAAGAATAGTGTTTTGTTTTTTTTTCATAAAGGTTTAAACACACACCCCTGTTCCTCTGTGGTGTAGTTGTTAGAGTGTGCGTCAGTGTTGTGTTTAAGAATAAAAGTGTTTATGAAGACTAAATTATTACCCCCCCCCTCCCCTCCCCTCCCCTCCCCCTGACTCCACACCCTTATCCAGAGCGACTTACATTATTTATTTCATTACACATCTGAGGTTAAGGGTCTCACTCAAGGGCCCAACAGTGGTGACTTCCTGGTCATGGGGTTTGAACCTGGGACTTTCTGAACCATAGTCGAATGCCTTAACCACTAGCAGCATGATGGAAGTGGTTCTGTAGCTCAATGGGTTGAGCTTTTACCTCTATGGATCCAGAGCTGCTTGAATCAAATCCCAACCAAAGCGCCAGCTTGTGTGTGTGTCCTTAGGCGTGTTGTGATGAGGATAGGATGGGTGGATGAGTAGTTTAGGATGTGGGCAGGCCAGGTGTTTTTTGGGTGGATAAAGAGTACATATAGAAGAAATAGAACTGAAGGGCAGGACAGTAGAGAAATATGTGGAAAGGGAGTCCTATCCCACTCATGTCTTCTTGACCTCTCCTCCTCACCTGACAACCCACTCCTCCAAGGACAGGAACTTATCCCCACACAGCCTGGAGATCAGACTCTACCTTTACACTTCTCTTCCTCTCATTCTTACTATCCTCTCCCACCACTATTTAGTTTCCTCACTCTTACCTATCTGACCCTGCCTGGCTTGGAACAAACACCAACTACCCATCTAACACCACACCACCAATTCACACAGAGATAAGCTGGAGCTGTGGTTGGGATTTGATCCAAGCACCTCTGGATCCACAGTGGTAACAGCTCAGCCCATTGAGCTACAGAGTCCCTGCTGCAGCATTGCCTCCAACACACCTCCATATTGTTGCAGCAACACTTTAATTCTTAAACCAGCCAAAAACACTAGATTAGTCCTATTTCTCCTTTATTATTTGCCTTGGCGATCTCGCTGTAGCAGTAAGACCTCACTACGGAATAAAAGGAGTTGAAATTGGCACTAATGATCACAAAATATCTTTATATGCGGATGATTTGTTGATATATCTGACCAATCCACAACTCTCTATTCGCCCTCTATTAAAAGTATTTAAAGATTATAGTAATACATCTGGTTACAAATGAACTATGATAAAAGTATAGCTTTTCCCATTAATATATCAGAGCAAGAAAAACATATAATTAAACCATTAACACTATGCAATAATGGGTTTAAATACTTAGGAATTCATATTGAATCAACATTTAATGAGATATTTTTTAAAAACTACCACACACTCCTAGACAGAGTGAAAGAGGATATGCAGAGATGGAAGGACCTACCAATATCATTAATAGGCAGAATCAATGTCATCAAAATGAATATTTTACCTAAATATATGTACAAGTTCCAGTGCCTTCCTTTGAATATTCCAAAATCTTATTTTAAAGAATTAGGTAAAGTTTTATCAGGTTTCCTTTGGAACCGCAAAAACCCTAGAGTAAAACTCCTTAAGCTTCAAGCACCGTGTAAGAAAGGGGGACTGAAACTTCCTAACTTTAGACATTATTACCTAGCTTCACAACTTCGGCCTATACGGATTTGGTTACACCCTGATAAGGTTAATGTCAGATGGTTATCAATAGAACAGAACAATGGGAGATGAGTACTGTTTCATTCAAGACTATTTGGTTTTTTTTATTTAAAAAAAAAAAAAAGAAGATTATCTACATTCACTAGGAACCCATTTATACTAATGCTACTTGGGTGGAATCACATAAAATATGTGGTCTTGACAACATAGAAAATTACCATTGTTAGAAAACCCTGTCGTGCCCCCAGGCATTATTGATGGAACCCTAAAGACGTTGGAAAAATTATGTCAATGATTCTTTAATAAGTTTTTAATTATTATCCCAGACACATGGTATGCCAAGACATAATTTTTTTTTTATTCTTACAAGTTAGACACTGGATTAAAGAAATTACTCCTAAAACATTCCCCAAAATCCCAATAGCATCACCATTTGAAAATATTATGTTTAATGATAAAGTGACCTCGCCAAGTGGTATAGCTTCAGTAGGATATAAATATATTTTAACAAATAATTTCAAGCCATTTGATCAAAGTATTTTGAAGCAGAGGTGGGAGGTTGGAGAGCACTGCTGCAACCGACCAGCAGGTGGCGACATCGCGAAACAAACATCGGTATGTGGAGAGAGAGAGAGAGAGTGTGTGTGTGTGTGTGTGTGTGTGGCGATTTAGAAATGAAAGTTTCTTAATATATAAACTATTTAATTTGCTGTTGGTGGTTTCGGGCTCTGAATTAAATATGAGACCGTTGTGTGTGTCTTTAGTCTGTTTCTGAGTGTTATGTAATGTATAAGTGTGTTTATGGACACAAACACAATCAGATTATTTGTATTTAAAACAGATAAGACCTGAGCCCGGAGTGAAGATGAACTCAGTGTTTGGTTGTACGCTGCATTAGCATTAGCATTAGCTTCTCGGGATTTGCTTTAAATGAAACTCGGCGCCGTCTCGCGGTCACGTGGGTGAGATTAGCTCAGGGACTGTGTGTGTGTGTGTGTGTTTCTCCGATTTTATCTTTGTTTTTATCTTTAACGAGGTCTTTTGCGACGTCTCTCACTCACTCACTCACACACACACACACACTACAGAACGTCCTGTTCTCAGGTTCTGCCTCAGCAACAGCCACTGATTGGCTGGGCCGCGCGTGACGTCACTCCTCCCGTAACTATAAAGCGCGAGACCTTGCAGCTGTGGTTTTGTTTTGTTAATGCAGACATAGAGCGTTATAACCTCTGTACAGTCTGTACACACAGTAATACACTCTAGCAGTGTTCTCACAGAGGAACCCTGTGTGTGTGTGTGTGTGTGTGTGTGTGTGTGGAGTTATGAGTAATAAACAGTAAACCTGCAGGCGGATCAGCTTTGGGGTAACTAGTCCAGGCTTTTGTTTCCCCCAGAACCCCACAGGCCTCCGCACCATCTGTTACAAGAACAACTCTGAGGTTCATTCCTTCTTTCTTTCGTCGCATGTTTGTGCTGTGGTTCTGTTCGTCCAGTCAGTGGAACTTCAGCGCTGCTTTAGGACACTTAGGGTCACTCGTTTAAAGCAATTTATAAATAAAGTTCAATAAAACTGAACAGAGTTTCTCTCTCTCTCTGGACCGAACTGCAGCAGAACCTCCTGTATGTTATTATCAGCTCATTCACAAGAGAAGGGGAATGTATGGTTAGGGTTAGCCCTTTCCCCCACTTGTGGACACACACACACACACACACACACACACACACAGACTCAAATGGTGCTATCAGTGTGACCAGCAGGGCGGTGTGTGTGTGTGTGTGTATGTGTATGTTTTATGTCGTGTTGTACGTGCAGACCAGAGTCGAGTGTGAGAACACACACACACACACACACACACATTACAGTTTAACAGTACACAGTGTAAACATACAATGGTAGAAAGTGTTCTCAGCACTCATCCGGTAATGTGTGTGTGTGTGTGTGTGTGTGTGTGTGTGAGGTGAACACACTTCCCTCAGATCTGTGCTAAACCCCTGACCTTATGATCAGACACCCTTGGTCAGGCACTAGGAGTACTCTCAGTGTAATGCAGAGCTTCAGACAGTAAACTCAGTTATACTCCTGTTATGATCTTGTGCCTTATCTCTAAGCTTTGGCAATATGAATGTAAATATTTGTCATGCCAATAAAGCATAAATCTTGAATCTAGTAAACACTGCACGAGGTGTTTAGATGTGGTTTAAAGACGGCCAGAGACTCGGCTGATCTGGGAGCTGCAGGAAGTTTCTCACACGTTTCCAGCCTGCTACAAAACCGGTTCATATCTCACAGACAGATTTCACATTCATAACACCTGTACAGGGGTGAATTTTTATGTAACTCATCAGTTAAAATGATATTAATCTATAAAAGTATGCATAATTAGGGGCGTGTCTGATTTGAGTGACAGCTGCATTGCTTGCTGTCAGCTACGCATCACTTTAGTAACCAGCTAACTGGAAGCGTTGTAATTTAACTCATCACCGATTATCTGTTGGTCAATCATATGCATTAGCATTAAATCAATCGTCATCTTAGTTAAGCTAATGCTAAGCTTGCTAGCTTGTGGGTGGAAACTCAGGATACAAACAACATCCACGCTCCATTTGTTCCCTCAATTTGTCTGTTTATGGATTAACTAGGGTTAGATGTTAGGGGTGGCACATCAAGGTGGTGTCGGGTGACTTCAGGGGAGCCATTGGATTGGCTTCAGTGTGGCATCGAGGTGGCATCAGTGAGGTGGCAGTGGGTCTTATTTGTGTTCTATAGGAGAAATTCGGGTAGAAGTGCTGATGGGGATGCAGAGAGGAGTAGTTTGTGTGTGTGTGTGTGTGTTATCTCTGTTATCTCCAGCAGCTAGAGCAGGGAGGAGTGAGGTCAACTGGATCCAGATGAAGTAAAGCCCTCACGCTACAAACACTCACACACACACACACACACACACACACACATACACACACACACACACACTTTAAACAAATGTAGGCCACAAAATTTTGTGTTTGGTGTGTGTGTCAGAGTGTGACAGAGACACTTTACAAACCCTTTATATTCCTTCCACAAACACACGTTTAGCTCAGGTTGCTGTTAGCCACCCTTAGTCTGCACACACACACACACACACACACACACACACACACACACACACACACTCAGCTGTTGTGGTAGAGAGTTTCGCAGCTGCTGCGGGTGTCGCCCCCACAACACTAAGGGCTTTGTGAAGTAGAAGAAAGGCGGAGGGTGTGTGTGTGTGTGTGTGTGTGTGTGTGTGTGTGTGAGAGAGAGAGAGAGAGAGAGGGAGTTACAGGAAAGTCACTACTTATTTTTTTAACTTTTACTTTTCTGAATCCATAAACTTCATTAAGATGCAGATTAGATTTGTCCCCCTCCAGATCACACACAGGAGAGCAACAGCTTTTAGCTTGACCATGTTACCCACCTATCTGAGTCTCTCTCTCTCACACACACACACACAAACTTTCTTCACTTTATCTGTGTTAATCTTCAGTCCACTCCTCATGCTCACTTACTTCTACTGGAACCTGTCACATTTCCTTTGTGTACAATTCTATATACAAAAATACACACACACAGACCTGTAATGTGTAGCCCACAGAGGAAGGAAACTTCGTTTACACACACACACACCACAATTCCATCTCCATTTCCTGACTAAACACTCTTTTATGTGAATTTCCAGTGAGTAGGTTATACAGCTAATTAGAGACATCTTTCTCTGTGTGTGTGTGTGTGTGTGTGTGTGTGTGCGGGTGAGTGTGTTTCCTGGGTGACATTAAAGACACCAGCTGCATACACAGGTTCTGTTTGAAATCACCTAAAACCCAAGACCAGCAGATGTCTGTGTTGGTTTACACAGAGGCTACGCCGCAACGCAGAGCTTACAGTGTTGTGAGTCTGTGCTCTGGTGTGTCTGTGTCTTTCTGCAGTTACACCACCAAACCACTAGCTGGCGTTAGTGTTTCTATACCACTGTGCTAAGTCTCTTTGCTACTCTCTGCGGTACTACAGACAATGGCGAGTGAAACTGAGCACATCTTGTTACTGCACCAAAAGCTGGAGACGCCGCCGGAGGAGACGCTCAGTATCACGTTCCACTCAACTCAAAAATGGAAGCGTAGAAGAAGAAGTTGGAAATGCGATGGCTACCAAATAGACCAGTTGTTGCGGTCTGTGTTGCCATAACGTGTAGTTACATTTCTGTCAGGATACAAGGGTATGGTGTAGTGTACAGGTAGTGTACAGGTAGTGTACAGGTAGTGTATGTGGCTACACCAGCTACATCAAACTTACAGCATACCTTTAACACAGAAGCATACATTTTCAATTTAATTAAATTTTATTTCTATAGCACGTTTAACAACGGTCATTTTCACAAAGCAGCTTTACACAATCAAAATTATTTAAGTTTGTTTGAAATGTGAATCCGAATGATCAGATCGTCCCTGATGAACGAGCCGAGTGTGACGGTGCTGAGGGAAAAACTCCCTGAGATGGTAATAGGA
>JAQQZT010000016.1:23215501-23225912 GCA_030068275.1 Clarias platycephalus
GTAGTGGTGGTAGTGGTGGTGGTTGTGGTGGTAGTGGTGGTGGTAGTTGTGGTGGTAGTGGTGGTAGTGGTGGTGGTGGTAGTGGTGGTGTTGCTGTTGGTGCTGTTAGTCTTAAAGAGAGCGTCGATCCTCTTGTCACAGATGCTCAGTCAGATTAAGGTCTTGAGTTTCACATGTTCAAACGTTCAGGTTATGGGTGTAGATGCTTTGGAGGAACGCCCATGGCTCTTGTCCTGTTGGAAGGTGAAGCTCCACCCCCAGCCTTAGGACTCTGACAGACTGGAGCAGGTTTTCCTCTAGGCTTCTCTGATTGATCCCCTCTTTACCTGCTCACTGACTTCAGCTGGATGTTCTCCTGAGTTGGATGTTCTCCACAGCTGGATGTTTTCCCCCAGGTTCTCAGATCTGTCTCAGCCTGTATATTTTTAATAACGTTTAATAAGTAGTTAAAGTCACTCAGTCGGAAGTTCTGGGTTTGATGGCTCCTTATGGACTCTTATGGAATTGCAACTTTTCATGCCAAAGCATGTTCATGTCTCTGAGTGAAGAGCGCAGCCGCTGGTTGAGGCTCGAGCAGCAGGTGGACAAGATGCACCTAGTCCTGGAGGAGCCAGAGCAGAGCAGAGGGACAGGAATTAGTGGAAGAAATCTGCTAACTCTGTGTGTCTGTGTGTGTGTGTGTGTGTGTGTGTGTGGTGAAAGAGGATAAAATGTTCATGCTGCAGGCTAACGCGCTAACAGTGTCGTATTTACAGAGTCGGTTTTCTTCTGCAGAAACGAGGTCAGACTCAAAACATGCAAGGCAACTGCAGCTGAGAAAGACAACGCACGCACACACACACACACACACACACACACACACACAGAAAGACTGCAGCTGCAAAGAAAAATACAGCCACACACATATGACACACAACACTGAGTGTGTGTTACGCTCTTTACTCTTACTGCAGTGTTGAGCAGCATGACTGAGGAGGACAGATCGAATCACCACACCGGTCTGTCCGTCTACATGTCTCTCTCTCTCTCTCCCTCTCTCTGTTCAGCTGTAGAGAGGTTGGTGTGTCCGGCCCTAACGTGAGCACACGGCTGTGTGGAGGTGTGTGTTGATTTGTCCAAGATGTGTTCTCACTGACTGATGTGTGCGTATGTGTGTGTGTTTCCTTCAGGCCTTGCTACAGTCATGTGAGCCTGCCTGGTAACCATGGAGACGGAGGCAGATACGAGTATCTCCCCAACGCTCCGCGGGACCTCGAGGACAAGCGAACAGCTCCACGCCATGTAGGTGCAGTGTGTGTGTGTGTGTGTGTGTGTGAGATTGATGTAAAATCCACATCAACAGAATCATGTAAAAGACTCAGGGAAGCTCTTAGGCGAACACACACACACTCAGAGTCCATCCCTGATCCATGTCCTAATCCATCCCTCCATCTTTATTTCCATCTGTATATCCTGATGTCTCTCTTGTTCCTCCTCCTTCTTCTCCTATCTTCACATCCCCCGCTTTAACATCACAAGCTGATTTCCTGAAGCTTCTCTTCACCTAATTACCCATGTTAGCATACTGTTAGCATAAAGTTAGCATAGGCACAGTGTTTTGAAACATTCCCCTGTTTCTGTGCATCAGGATCCCGAGTTCTCTCCTAAAGCTGTTCAGAAACACAACTGTCTCCTGTCCTGCTGCAACTCCAACATGGAGGAACCCAGCAGCTTCCAGAGCCAGGTTAGCGTGTGTGTGTGTGTGTGTGTCTGGAATAACTAAGGCAATAAGGAGTAAATCTAGTGACAGTGTCATTTTATTCAGACTTCATTAGGTGTTAATTCTTGATGAAATGATTAAACACTGATTAAAGAGATGAACAGAAGAATGAGGACCGAGTGTAAACTCTTTCACTGCCTCGAACACCAAATGTTATGCAGATATGTTGAGTGTTGCTAAGCAACCACATGGCATTAATCATCAAGACGCGGCAATAAAACAGAGCCGAGAGCAGTGAGGACTTCCACCCTGCAGCTGACGGAATTCTGCCAATAGAAATATTATTCCTTTATTGAATTTATAGAAATATAAAATCTTAATATACAATAAAACTGAGCATGATTATTAATTTCTGCCTCCGCTTGCAGACAGAGGACGAGGATTATGTTCTGGAGAAGACAGTGGGATATCTCCCCCTCCATCACGAGCTGGACAGCGGCCTAGGCTGGACAGACGGCAGCTTCCACCAGGGGGAGCTCTCGGGAGTGGAGACGGAGGAAGGGTTAGATGAGTGCCACGCCCACCAGGGAGGTCGAGGGACACGAGTACGAGGAGGATCACCTTCGTCCGAGTCATTCATTTCATCGGAGCTGAGTGACTCGGGCTTCTACAGCGTGAGCACGGCCGAGTTCCTGCGCTTTCAGCGTCTGCTGGAGAAACGCATGCGGGTGTATAACTCACGGCTCCACCACCAGGGGGAGCTGCAGAACCTGTGCATGGACACACAGAAAGCACATCGTGAGCTAGAAGCCATCCCTGAGGCACTCGCAACACAGCCCGATGGCGAGTGCGCGGACGCGGATACTCACCCGCGGCAGATGGTCAGGGTCGCATCTGCACAGCTGCACAATGGCGAGCATCCGTGTCCGAACCACCACAGCTCGAGCAGCGCCGCCATTTTCTCTACCTGCAGTTCTCCCAGCGGCCAGCAGAGAGTGATGACACAGCATGGATCATCAGGGATGCTGCGGAGGAGCAGGACGCTACACCACCGCCCTGTGCACGTGGAGCAGCGCAGGAGGGCAAGTCACCCCGCATCACCTAATTACTGCAGCGTGACGCTAAACCGCTACAGCCACGCGCTGCAGCAACAGCTAACTGAGGAACCTGAAACAGATGTGCTGTGCAATGCTAGCTATCACACACACCATGCTAATCATCTTACACATCATTCTAATCACCCTATGAGCCAAGCTAATCATCTTACACCTCATGCTAACCATCCTAGGAACCATGCTAATCACATTCCACATCCTGCTAATCACCCAACACACCATGCTAACTACCCTGCACACCAAGCTATTCACCATACACACCGTTCACATCTGGCTAACTACACCACACTGCATGCTAATCATCCTGCACCCTCTATGCACCATGCTAGTCATCCTACACACAGTGCTAATCAAGCTTCACATCATGTTAACAACGTCCTACATCCTACCCAACACCCCAATCTCCCTGCCCACTCGTATCATGCAACTCTTCCCCCCCAACACACACGCCACACCCACAGTACCCCCATGTCCCACACAACACAGCACGACCACACCCACACTATGCTCCCCACACAACACACACACCATGCCACTGATGCACATGCTTCACATGGTGCGCACCATGGCCACACCCATGCTGTGCTCCCCACCCATATAAACTGTACATCTGAATCGCATGGGGCACATGGCCACGCCCACACAACACTCCCTGCCCAAGATACACACCACATCCACAATACACCTACATCACACAGCACACACCATGGCCACGCCCACCCTACACTTCCTGCCAAACAGACACACCACACCCATGATGTCCTTTCCTCACATGCCCCACCCCACACCCAGGCTACACTTCCCACCCAGCTCACACACCACGCCCATGATTCACGCCCTTCACATGCTTCGCCCCACAGCCACCCTATTCCATCTGCCCAACACACGCACCATGCCCGTGATGCACTCCCATCACATGGCCCACCCCACGCACACGCAACGCTCCCTGCCCAAAACGCACATCACATGTCACGGACACGCCCCAAACACGCTATAAGCCAGCCTAGTCTCTCCAGCTCCACTGACGACCACCATTTTGCTCCACCCCAACAGTCCTATTGCCATGACAGCAGGGGGAGAAGCTTCACTGAGCCACCAACAGGTATAAAAGAGGAATGTGAGAAAGAGCCACCAGGAGCGCAAGAAAGAGGGCGGTTCCATACACTCAGTCACACGCCGTCTCAGGAAGGAAACGACACTTGGCCTAAGAGCACCAATCGGCATGGTCCGTACAGCACGCTTGAGGGTCACGTGACCACCACCACTACATCATCAGCACACAAACCTCCATCGGGGCCGCTGAACCCGCGAGCGATGCGTAATCAGCTGTTGCGTGAGCGGGCGCTCCGGCTAGCAGACGAGCGCGGCGGTGGCATTAGCACAGACGATGAAACAAATGTGGAAATACGAAGGGTGGGGCGCTACTGGAGCCGCTCAGAACGCCGCGAACAGGTGCTGCAGAAGCAGCGGCAGAAGCGCGAGGCTCTCCGAGGGGGCGGGCCTAACAATAACAGCAGCGTGGGCGGAGACGGCAGTGGACATAGCGTGCTAATGGAGCTGAGTCAGAGGAAGCTGAGCCGTCTCAGGAACAGGAAGCTGCTGGACGACTGGACGACGGTGGAGGAGCTGCTGACTCACGGGACACGACTTGGGACACACGATGAGAATGTGCAGATCCCAAACTCCCTCCTCACCGTCACCACTGTATAACCACACACACACACACACACAGTGTGGCATTATGGGAGATTTACACAGTTACACATCCTCCTCTCAGGGCACGAAGCATTCTGATTGGTCATGTGTTGTAGCCAATCAGAGCTGAGAGAAAGTTATAGTTCTTTTAAAAATTCATTTTGGCTTTAAAAATTTTTTTTATTGTCACTAAACAACTTCAGTCTGAACACAACATTAGCTTCGTTGTAATATCCATGAAGCAGTGTGTGTGTGTGTGTGTGTGTGTGTGTGAAATTTAATTTAAACTTTAAAACTCTGCACGTTTCAGAGCTAACAAGCTAAATGACCTTCAGTATCAGTTCCCACACCGTACAAGAAACTCGAAACCACCTGTGAACGTCTTCTGCGTAGGTGTGTAGGTGTAGGTGGCTACAACTATTCAACTAACTGTTCCTGAAATCCTAAAAAGAAATTAGAAATATTGATTAAAAGAAGCTGAGGGCTAAATAATGACGACAAACTATTTTAGACAACCAGCATAAACCTCTCTTACAGCTAGCAAACATCCTGCAGCAGCCGTTTATTAAAGCGCTAATGGGTGCAGTGACCGTTAACGTGCTAACGCCACAAAGGGAGGACTCGCCCTCAGAGGGTGTACTCATGCTCGTGTTCTCTCCTTCATATCGGCAAATATGATGATGATGAAGCTAACTATTGGATTTTAGCTTCCACACACACACACACACACACACACACACACACACACACACGAGTCACCTCACACCCCGTCTCTGCTCCATTTTTATTGGTCCGCTCTCATAACCAATCATAACCTCTGCATTTTGGTTTGTCTGAGTAAATCTCCCATGAGCCTTTGCATATATGTGTGTGTCTGTGTGTTTTACTGCCTTGACCACATGAGGCTACCTCCCGTCTCCATGGTAACTGTACATAGGTGTTTCCCAGTGCTGTAGTGTAGAGCGGTGGTTTTTCGCACGCTGAAGACGAGACATGTGAGGGTTTGATTCTCTTTTCACCCACAAATGTACAAAAAAAAATCTAAATGTATAAATGCTGCACTCTGGTTGGACGATGTCCAGCAATATGGTGCCACGTTAAAGTGGCGGCTCTGAGACGCACTGGAAAAACAAACAAGCGGTTTATCGTCTCGCTGGTGCTAATGAGTGTCGAGTTTCATTAGAACGAATCAGATGAAAACTTTCTTGAACGCCAATGCGCTTGCACAAAAAGATGTCAGATTTCTCTGATTGTTTTCCAGCAGTGTGGGTGGGGCTCTTTTACATCTGGCCCCACCCATCACCTGAGACGATCACTAAACCAGTTAGTTACTCTGGGAAAAAAAAAGCATCCAAAGCCAAACGCCATCGCCTCCACACACACACACACACACACACATGCAAACCAGACAGGAAGTGAAAGTGTGAGATCAGATCAAGTCAGACAGGGAGGAACTTAAGAAGAGATCAGATCTGACTAGACAGGAAATGACTAATATAATAATCAAATCAGACAGGAAGTAACTAATGATAAGATTAGATCAGACAGAAAGTGATATGAAGAGGAAGGAAGGCAGGAAGTGGACGCTATTAGATCTTTATGAATTACTGTGTATAAAACTTCTCGCGCTCACACCTCCAGGAGGCGCGGTGGATTTCTCTAATGATTGTTTGTAAATTCCGCGTGTACATGAAGACGCCGGTCGTGCCGGAGCTCCTCGGCGCTCGAACCCTGACGCTTTGATGTTTTTTGTTGTTCTCATGTGAAAACATTTTGCGGTGAAACAATGAGTGTTGATTAATTTCCTGGTCGGAGGCGGGACGTCTCGGGCCAGCTTTCAGTTGTGGTGTTGAACAAGTTTCTATTTCTTTGTGGCTGCTTGAAGATTTGACTCGAGTTTCATTGTACATGTGAATTTAAATCTGAACTTTTGATTCACTTTTATTCGATAAACATCAGGATGTTTTAGTTCCACAGCTGCACTGAGACACGGCCTGAAGTGTTTACAGCGCCGCCCTCGTGGCTCACACCCGCATTGCACCTCTCCTCTTTCAGCAGAGGGAGTCTGATCACAACACTTTTACACATCGCTGCGGGGGTAATGCGACATGGCCACCTACAGACACACACACACACACACACACACACACATGATTGCAGAGTGAAAACACACCACGGTCCCGAGGACGGTTTTATATTTCTGCCTGAATGGTGGCGTTTGATTGGCCACACCCACACACACCCTGCAGGAACTGTGTGATTGCGTTCTCTTTATAAAAAGATCTTTTCTTGAAATCTGGTGTTCACGTGATTGTAATAAAGATGAAATTTTAATTATTTACTAAATCTCTCTGTTTCACTCTTTTACATATCAAAAGATTAGACCGTTTTTTTATTTTATATTTTTATAATTTTTTTGTATTTATTATTGCTCATACAGTATATATACAGAGTCGGTCTAGTTCAGTACACGTGCGGTGAAGGATCATCGACTCTCCCCACAAGGACCGTAAGCCACAGAATCTGCTGTATTAACACTTATTCATGGAAAGTCGCCTGGAAGCGAAATGTGTGGCAGGAAAAGGTGCACAAGCAACATTGATGATCGCCACATTGAAAAAAGACCTCAAGACCTTGGAAGAGCTTCAACAGGAGTGGAATGAGGCTGGAGTCCCAGGTCTTCAGGACAGAGGCTACAACTATTCCATTCCTAATATCATTCCGCTCCTGAACCAGAGACGACGTCAGAGGCGTCTTAGCTGGGCTAAGGACCAGTAAGAACTGCTTGCTCAGTGGTCCAAAGTCGTCTTCTCAGATGAAAGTACATTTGGCATTTCATTTGGGAATCAAACTCCCAGAGTCTGGAGGGAGAGAGGAGACTTCAACCTGCTTAAAGTCCAGTGTGAAGTTTCCACAGTCCTTAAGGTTTTGGGCTGCTGGTGTCGGTCCACTGTGTTTTATCAAGTCCAAAGTCAACACAGCGTCTATGAGGAGATTTTAGAGCACTTCCGTCTTTTGACAATCTTTATGGTGATTTCCTTTTCCAGCAGGAACCACAGTGCCAAAACCACCACTAACTGATTTACTGACCCTGATATTACTGGGCTTGATTGGCCAGTAAACTCACCTGACCTGAACCCAATAGAGAGCAACCGGGTCTTCAGCACCACAAGCTGGTCACGGCCATGCCACGTCACACTGATGCAGTAACTCATGCTAAAGGAACCCCGACCAAGAGTGTGTGAATGAACATCACGCTTCAGAAGTTTGATATTTCTGTACCGTACATCATTTTACAATAATTTCACAATCATTTTACTAATCGATCTCAGGAAATATTCTAATATTTTGAGGTACGTTTTTTTGCCAGTTTGTAATTAATCTAAAATATATGAGAGCTTCATTTTTTCACTTCACAAATTAAATTACCAAAGAAAATGTACATTTTCGTGACATTCCAATTTTTCTAAATGCGCTGTGAAACGTCTGGGGGGACCAGAAACCCTGTAGTGTTACTCCTGTAACTCACATCTCTGTCCGCGCGTATGGAGAGTTTATTAAATATTCATATTCAGCAAATCTAAAAGTTTAACATTTAAACAACTTTAGCTGCTGAGGCGCGTGTCTCACGGGGACACGTCTCTTCCTTCCCACTCTACTGTACACACTGCACCTGCAGTAACCAGGGACCCCAATTCCCCCCTACTGGTCATGTGACCAAGGGCACAAGTTTTTTGTTTTTTTTATACAAAGAAACAAAATGGAATCCAACAGCAAAATGGAGATAAATGACACAAACATATCTCTCTCTTCATTACACTGCCCTGTGTGTGTGTGTGTGTGTGTGTGTGTGAGAGAGGGTCAGAGACACAAACACACGACTGGTGCCACCTAGTGGCTCGCTGGCATTTTTTCACAACACAAATGAACAGAGAATCAGGAGAAACACGCGCACACACACGCGTACACCACGCGCACACACCACGCGCACACACCACGCACACACACCACGCACACACACCACGCACACACACCAGCGTACACCACGCGCGTACACCACGCACACACACGCATACACACAATCAGGAGAAAAGAATGTTACAGATGTGATCCATTTTTGGGAATCATTTTATTCCAAAGCTTATTTTCTTCCTGGACTAAAAAGTGGAAGAAACAGAGAGGGGTCATACACACACACACACACACACACACAGGCGCGCACACACACACACACAGGCGCGCACACACACACAGGCGCGCACACACACACACAGGCGCGCACACACACACAGGCGCGCACACACACACAGGCGCGCACACACACACAGGCGCGCACACACAAAGCGGAAGTGGTTTGTAAAAAAAATAAAAATACAACACGACTACACAGCTGAGAGGAAAAATATTTACAGAAGAATGTTCAGTCTCTCTCTCTCTCTCTCCGTCTCTCTCTGTCCATCAGCAGGAGGCGCTGTGTTCTGGGGAATGAAACACGTCCTGTCTGTCACACACTGACCCTGGAACAGTTAGAACCGAGTGGAACGTCCTGAGTCTCCCCACACTCAGCACTTCTACAGTCTTTTACAGAACGTTAGGTCTCCACACAGACAGGGGGCGCTGCAGGCTCACACCATCAGTCCCTCAGTCCAGACCCTGAACATCGTGCGGCTTGTACGCTGAAGCTACGAGCGTTCCTGCAAACACAACACAACACACACAGCAGATGTAAGGCATGTACCAGGCTCTGTGTGTGTGTGTGTGTGTGTGTGTGTGTGTGTGTGTGTGTGTGTGTGGAGCTGAGGAGGAGCAGGAGGAGGAGTGTGTCAATCATTCATCTGTTAATCACACGCAGAGACTCGAGCCTGTCACACTGAAGATCAGGACCGCGCACAGACGCGCGCGCACACACACACTCACACACACACACACACACTCACACACACACACTCACACACACACACTCACACACACTCACACACACTCACACACACTCACACACACTCACACACACTCACACACACACACTCACACTCACACACAGCCGTAGGGGAGAGGGGGACAGGAGCGGAGCAGGAAGGACAGGGAGCAAAGCCGGAGGGAGCCACACCCAGGCACAGGAGGGCAGTAGAAGTGTGGAAAGCCCCAGCACACAGAAATACGCCCCCTGCAGGCAGAATGTGGGCGGGGCCACCCTGCCACGGAGGCGGGGCCACCCAGCCCATACTGTAATTGCCCCATTTTTTAATTTACTTTAAGGGGCGGGGCAGCTTAGCCCAGGAGGCGGGGTTTGCGTCTGTGCTCGAGCAGGCTTTGGCTTTAAGCAAGCGTGTAGGGGGAGATCAATGTGGGCGGGGTCTTACCCTTTAGTCCCGCCCCGTCCAACTCCGCCCCTCTGTCTCTCTCTCTGTCGAACAGTTTGGGTCTAAACGCCGAATCTTTCTCTTTACCTTTCGATCCCTTCGGACGGCCGGCCGCCTTCTTCTTCGACTTCCCGTCTCCTTTCACCCCCAACAACGGGTGCACCTCTGAGAGACAGACAGGGACAGAGAGAGAGAGAGAGAGAGAGAGAGAGAGATATATTAATTATTTTAATTACTTTTGTAAGTCGCTCTGAGTGTCTGCCAAATGACTAAAGGTAATTAACTTTAATCCCGTATTAATTACAGCATCATTGCAAAATACATCAAGAATACAACAAAGGAGAGAGAGACAGACAGAGGAGAGAGAGAGAGAGAGAGAGAGAGACAGACAGAGGAGAGAGAGAGAGAGAGACAGACAGAGGAGAGAGAGAGAGAGAGAGAGAGACAGAGGAGACAGAGGAGAGAGAGACAGACAGAGGAGAGAGAGACAGACAGAGGAGAGAGAGAGAGAGAGACAGACAGAGGAGAGAGACAGAGGAGAG
>JAQQZT010000016.1:23241368-23251437 GCA_030068275.1 Clarias platycephalus
ATTGTGTTTTTGTGACGTCAAGAGAAAAGGATAAAAGTTTGTATTAAACGCCGCTTTTGTCTCTGAGCTCCTTTTTTCCCTCTGGCTATCCGGCACAAGACGTCACAACATGGACGCGGACTTCAACCTCAAATAATAATAATAATAATAATAATAATATAATATCACTAATTACATTAAAGATCAGCAGATTATTATTACATTTAAACATTTTAACTGTTTCTACAGACGCGTTGTATCTCCTAGGCCACGCCCCCTCGCGCTCTGGTTTATGTGCGGCACAAAATCACCGGATCTCCATCAGCTCGCGCACACACACTCCACTCCGCGCGCGCTCTAACCAGACGGAGGGACTCGCACACAGCACGCGGTGAGTTTAAAGCGGGGTCTCTCTCTCTCTCTCTCTCTCTCACACACACACAGTAATAACTGCTCTACAGAGATCTCAGTGTTTAGGAGGAAGTGTTATTTCAGGTGTAGAGGCATCTTTGTTTAGATGATTATCTCTCTGTGTGTGTGTGTGTGTGTGAGAGAGAGAAAGAGGTCGTGATCATATTAATCTCTGTTTTACCTCCTACATTCATTTACACACAGCCTTTAGAACCTGGTGCTTAAGCTGAAGTTTTAAGTGGTGTGTGTGTGTGTGTGTGTGTGTGTGTGTGTGTGTGTGTGTTTGTTTGGAATAAAGACTTCTGTTTCTCACCTCTGATGTCATGATGGTTCCTCAAGCAGCTTCCTTATACAAGCTCACCTGTGTGTCCTTTCATATTGTACCTGTAACGGTTCTGTGTGTGTGTGTGTGTGCGCGTGCTGATTTGTGCATTCTGCTAGTCACCTTCCTATCCATTGTTCTGTTTACACTCTGAGAGAGAGTGAGGGAAATCAGGCCGTATTTACCAAATGTCTCAGAGTAGGAACTCGCTCCTAAGTGGCCACAAATTTCTACTTTTAGGAGTAAGAGCAATTAATCAACATTCCTAAAACAGAAAATCACTCCTATCTCCACCAAAATGTAGGAGAGGTCTGGAGGTGTGCCAACTGGATAGGAGTATCGAGGAAATGGTGTAATGAAGGAAATAGTAAACACGGGTCCAGGACTGGATCTGGACCCATCTGTACCTGCTCCATCCCAGGTCTGTCTGTTACTAACTATGTGGGTGGAGCCCCTGTAGTGGGTGTGGCTGGGTGTTATCATCCCAATTTTTTGGGCCTCGTATTCACTAAGTGTCTCAGAATCACTCCTAGGAATCTCACTCAGAGTTAATTTAGGACTGATAATAGTCCTACTTCAGTGTAGGACATCCTCTTGGTAAGGAGTCGGACTGCGCTAAGGAAAGCTTGCGACGTCACTTTTTAACGTCACTGAGAGCTGTAAAGTAGGCTGGATGTTATAGTGAGTGTTCAGGTTTTTACAGGTTTTTGTAGTTTTAACAGTGAAAATAAAAACAGTAAAATCACTGGCAAGTGTTGAAAGATTTATACACGCAGACTAAACTTATAGATGTGTGCCTCGCTGCATGATGTTAACGTGTAAAACGTGAACGGAGGCGATTTGTGAAAGCATCAGTGCCACCTGTTAGTCTGCAGCATGAACCCCCAGAGGAGTGTGAAACACGAGGACACGCCCTATTAATCAACTGCTGCTTATAACAGACAATGTAAAATAAACACACAATTTATATATAAGAATATAAATAGTACATATAAATGTAATTATTTTAATGTGTGCTGTGGATGATGCCAACAACTCCATAAATGCAGCCTGTTTTTCATTGATTTCAGCATCTTCACTGTTACTTAAATCCATACAGTATCTGTGTCACTCAGTGTTA
Source organism: Clarias platycephalus (assembly GCA_030068275.1). Classification (NCBI taxonomy): domain Eukaryota; kingdom Metazoa; phylum Chordata; class Actinopteri; order Siluriformes; family Clariidae; genus Clarias; species Clarias platycephalus. Next base: position 23,243,201 of record JAQQZT010000016.1, read on the forward strand.
CTAAAACGTGTCTCCTCAACGTGCGACTCTGCCTGAACACCATTTCCTCCCTCGTCCTAACCAGTCAGGACACTTCCGGAGCGCTCCTACATTTTAGTGGAGATGGGAGTGATTTCCTATTTTAAGTAATTTCTCAGTATACTTATAATAGGAAATCACTCCCATCTCCACTAAAATGTAGGAGCGCTCCGTATGTCGCTCTCACTCCTACTCCTAAATGTAGGACCAAAATGGTGTCACTTTGAGAATTTTTGGCCAGGGAGTTCCTACTCTGAGACACTTTAGTAAATATGAGCCCAGGTCTGTTTAAGTACACTTCTAAATGAGTCCTGGGTGCTACCACCCCCTCACAATCACCCCCATGCACTACACCCCTGATCTCCCGTGTTCACTCTCTACCTGTAACTGTAACAAAACTCACACGCTTGTGTTTATGGTGCCGGGGAGGTTCAGTCTTGGACTTTCTGAAACTTTACACACACACGCAAAGACTCCCAGACACACACAGAGACACATACACACACCTTTATCTTCGGTTCTCCTTTTCCTGTCTGTTACACTTTCATAGAACCGCTTTGTGTTTGTTTCCTGATGGAAGCCAGAAGAAAAACCCCTCAGTGCCGTTAGAGCCACAACTAAGGAAAGGACTTGAACTTTATCTTTCCTGAACGCTTACAGAAAGTGTGTGAGTATGTGTGTGCGTGTGAGTATGTGTGTGCGTGTGAGTATGTGTGTGCGTGTGAAAGAGAAAGGGGAGTGGTGGGGGGGAGTTGGGGATTTCTAATGTGTTTCCCAGAAATTGTGAGATGGTGAAACAATTATTTGTAAAAGCTATTTATTCCCCCCCCCCCCCCCCTCTGTAGTAGAAATCGTGTCTGATGTTGGAGTGATGAAGAAGATCAGCTCATTGTTCTCCTCTGTACAGGACAAACTGCAAAAAGACAGTGAGTTTTCTCTCTCTCTCTCTCTCACACACACACACACACGCACGCACACACACACACAGTAAACATATGTGTGATCAATAGCACATTGTGTGTGATGACCTTTCCTGTGTGAATGTTCATTGTGTGTTCAGTAACCAATAACCGTGTGTGTACAGAAGGTGAGAAGAAGCTGTCACCCCCTTCTGCAGATGCTCCACACCCATTTGAGTGCACACACCCATTCTTCGAGTACCTGGTGGTGGTGAGTGTGAGGAAGAGGAGCGGTGGTGATGAAGGCTACGAGCCACAGATCATCTATCAGTTTCCCAAAGTGAGCGACCAATCACAGTGCAGGGAGGAGGAGCCCTGTCTACGCGCCATCAGACTCTTCTGCTTCCCTGAGGGAGGCAACTGGGCCCCGCTCACTGAGTACCGCAGGTCACATATACACACACACACACACACACACACACACACAGGGCATGAGTTCTTTTGGTTGGTGTTAATGTCTCTCTCTCTCTCTCTCTCTTTCTCTCTCTCTCTCTGCAGTGAAACGTTCTCGTTTGTCCTGACTGAGATGGACGGTAGCAGGAGGAACGGGTACTGCAGGAGACTACTGGTGTGTTAATCTCTCTCTTACACACACGCGCACGCACACACACACTCATTCTTACTGTTGTGATTAGAATACATTATAAAAGTACATTGGAGTTTTAGTGTGTCTTGACGGACGACATCACCTGCAGCATGACAGTGTTCTACTACATACAACTATATTTATCTATACTGTGTATCTATACTGTGTATCTATATATAAACACTCAGGAACCCTGGATTGTGAGTAACTCGGTCTGTGAGCACTTTGCAAGACGAGCAAAATTTTGTAATACATTTTTACTTAATAAACGAGCAAGGTCTTGATGTACGAGTAGTACGCATGCGCTTTGTCTGCAGAGTCACATGATCACAACTGAGCCAATGGTGGTTCTCTCTCTCTCGCGCGCTGTGGGATTGTGGGTAATCATCTCCCATGTTCAGTCTCAGTCGGCGTGCATCACTTGTATAGTCAACATCCGTGTGTGTCTGTGTGTGCGAGCGAGCGAGCAAGTGTCATTAGAGAGATTCCTTGTTAAAGAAGTTTCCTGATAGAGCAGCGTTTCCCTTAGTGTGTGTGCGTATGTGAGAAAGTTGTCCTACACACTAGCCCCCTCCCTCTGCTCGTCTTACTTCAGCAAAACACACACACACACACACACACACACACACACACACACACACACACAGAAACACTGCTCTGTCATTTAAATGTAAAGTGCAGGTTAATTTGTTTTATTTTTACTTTATATTTTATATTAATTATTTTTATATGAATATTTTTAGGTTGTGGAACGAATCATCTGAGTTTCCATTATTTCTTTTGGGTGAAATTCACTTTGATATACAAGCACACTTCAGGAACCAATTAAGCTCGTAATCCAAGGTTTAACTGTACTGTGTGTGTGTGTGTGTGTGTGTGTGTGTGTGTGTGTGTGTGTGTGTAGCCGTTAGGGAAAGGAGCACGCCCCCCAGAGGCTTACTGCATAATTAGCACTCTTGCCTGCTTCAGCCTTTTCTCCAAGGTAATAACACACACACACACACACACACACACACAGTACAGTTAAACCTTGGATTACGAGCTTAATTTGTTCCTGAAGTGTGCTTGTATATCAAAACACGTGTGTGTAGATCTTTGACGAGGTGGAGAAGAGGCGTCAGATCTCCATGGCGATGATTTATCCGTTCATGCAGAGTCTGAGAGAAACACCATTTCCTGCTCCAGGAAAAACCGTAACAGTCAAGAGCTTCATCCCCGAGTCTGGAACAGAGGTGTGTGTATATATATACACACACACACACACACACACACACACACACACACACACACACACACAGTGAAGCTCTCACAGTGTACTGTTAACACTGGCTTCATGTGGGCAATGATGCCACTGAGCCACACCCACCCCAGAGACTCCGCCCCCTCCCTCAGTGTTATGGTTGTGTTTGTCCAAAACCCCCCCCCACCCCCCCACAGGTGATCAGTCTGACCCGCCCCCTGGACTCGTGGCTGGAACACGTGGAGTTCCGCTCGCTGTTCCTGTGTTTATCAGATGAAGAGATTCTGCAGGTTTTTGCTGCCGTGGTGTTGGAGCGGAGGATCGTCTTCATCGCTGAGGAGCTCGGGTAACCAATCAGATCTCTCCCCTGTACACACACACACACACACACACACACACACACACACCTACAGGTAGAAACAAACTGTGCTTTAACCCTCTTCACTTCAGTCGTGTGTGTGTGTAGCACCCTCTCTCAGGTCCTACACGCTGTCGCTGCTCTGCTCTTCCCCTTCATCTGGCAGCACACCTTCATCTCCATCGTCCCTAAAGTTCTCCTCGATGTGTATTTAGCACCAACGCCGTACCTCCTCGGCATCCAGAGGAACCTGCTGCACCTGCTCACCGAGCACACTGACGTAAGTGTGTGTGTGTGTGTGTGTGTGTGTGTGTATAAGAGGAAGAGTGTAATTACACGGTATATGTTCAAGTCACTCATAGGTTGTGTGTCAGGTCGACTCTACTGAACTGCACATCTCTCACACACACCAGCTGGGTCGTTCCCGCTGTACCCCTCAGGTGCCCGTGCCATGCTGGGTCACGTGTTACAGAGTGCAGGTTCCAGCCCCGGGCCTGTTCCGGCATTAACAGATGTAGTGACCTCATGATTGGTTAGAAGACTTCAGTCTCGTCCGTGATTGGTCAGATCTCCACAAGTGCGCCAATCCTACAGCATGAAGGTGGGACTTAAACGCAGCGCGTGTTGTAGCGCAGTTCAGCTCCGTATTGTACAGCTCCTCATCCAGTCAGCGTGTAACTGCACTTTCAGCTGAACTTCACACTGAGAGTGACGAACGGAACTGCTTCTGTAAAGACGCTGACGCAATCTCTCACTCCTGAAAGTTAGCCGTATGAGAGACTGTGAGAATTGTGAAGTGTTTACAGGAAGTGTGACGCAGACCAGTGAGAGCCGGCTGCTGGTGTGATGTGCACCAGTACTCAGAATGTCCAGCTCTTCCCCTCGGGCGTGGAGTGGAGCGCCTTCCTGTGGTCATAAAGCCGGCAGGTTGGAGCCCGACGCCGGGATCGCTTCAGCTGCAGCAGTGACGCTAGCACCATCCGACATGGCGGCGCTGCTCCGCCACACGCGCTAACTCTGACGCCTGGGTACGGCCAGTCTGGTTAACAGAAGATAGCCGTGTGTCCCGTTACTACGGTAACTATTGTGGTGGAAATCTGGGAAAGAGCAAAGTCACGAGGTCTATTATAACTCCTGCAGACGGACGAGTCTCGTACAGAAAACAGCCACAGCATGGAGGGAGGTGATCTCTCTCTCTCTCTCTCTCTCTCTCTCATTTTATACACAAACCTCTCTGTTAACGTGATCTACACCTCATACATGATGTTCCTACATTCAAGGAGCTGCTTCTCTTTATCTGACCCAGACCAGACGTCTTCACCTTCCCATTCAGTAGCAGCTACAATCTGTCTGTTTCTGTCCTCGGCCTCGACGTCCTTCTACAACACGCGGCTTTTAACTTCTACAGTCTGTGTGGAACAAACGCTACAGAAATCAGAAACAATACGTCATTCAAATGAGATAAAAAAATAAAATGAATCAATTACACTATACATGGAGTTGCACCACAATTTATACATCACATATGAAAGCGCGCACGCACACACACACACACACACTCTGATTTTGATTTTATGTTGTTACTCCTCAGCTGCTTATTGTCGACCTGACCAGCCAATCAGAGAGCAAGTTCATCAGCAGAGTGAGTTAATTATGCGCCGCGCACACACGCGCACACACACACACACAGAATCCAACCCCTACACACATATACTTTTGCAACACTCCTTCCTTCTCACAGGATTCCAGTTTCACCCAGTGTGTGTGTGTGTGTGTGTGTGCGTGAGATAAATGAGGAAGAGTGCTGTTGCGTTTGTGGTTGCGTGCAGCTTTGCAGCAGGATGTGATGGATCTACACCCAGTGTTGCGTTATAGTCACAACACTGTGGTCCTGAATAAACACACTCCTGCTGATGTTATTGGTGGTCCACAACACATGCTAACACTCACCCCTGTGGTCCCCCTGCAGATCGGGGACGAGGACACGCTGATCCCAAGGAGACTGCAGGAGGAGCTGCTGCAGGACCTCTGCAAACGCAAACACGACGCCAGTGAGTCTCACACAAAACTCCCAGTCAGTTCACACCGTCTCACGATGTCTCACATCTCACTCTCATACTGTCTTGCATCACCTTCCTATGTCTCACACAATCCCACTCTCACACCATCTCACTATTTTACACCATTACATTTACTGTAGCAGACGGCCTTATCCAGAGCGTATACATCTGAGCACTTGAGGGTTAAGGGCCTCGCTCAAGGGCCAAACTTGGTGGTCATGGGATTTGAACCTTGGACCTTCCAAACCATAGTCCAATGCCTTAACCACTGAGCTTCCCCTGCCCCGGTTTAAAACATACCATTAAACATCCAAGAAAAGGACTTGGATATCAGTACCACTGAACACAACCATCCCATTTAAATGTGTGTCTTACCTGTGTGTGTGTGTGTATATATAAAGTGTCTTGGTGTATTTTCGCCCCTCAGCTACAGAGGAACTGAACCGCATGGTGTCTGAAGCTTTCCTCAGCTTCTTTGTGAAAACTGTCGGACATTTTGAGGATCACTTCAAGCGTCCGGGAGGAAAAAAGCAGCCGAGAACGTTCCAGAAGAAAGGTTTCCTCAAAGCCGTGGAGCCGAAGGAGAACCGGAACTTCGTCCGACAGTTTGTCCAAACTCAGATGTTCGACCTGTTCATCCAGGAGGAGGAGAAACACCCGAGACATGAAGGTCAGAACCTCCACACGGTCCTCCTCCTCCTCCTCACGCTTTATTAACGCTGCAGTGTGTGAGGAACGTCACCGTCTGCTCGGAAAATGGTTCTGCATATCTAATCTAACCCGTGTGTGTGTTTAGGATTTTTCCACAAGAAAGTTATGGAGTTTCAGCAGAGGAGGAAGGAGCAGCTGAGGAGTGGAGGAGTTAAAGGACTCGTCATCTGAGACTGTGTGCGTCTGTGTCTCAGTAAATCATGTGTAAGACAAGTTTAAAACAATATAAAAATATCAGTTTATTTATCTTAGACAGTTGATGCATCACAATATTCACTGTTAAACAGTTGTGTGTGTGTGTGTGTGTTTCACAGCTGCTCGTTCATGCACTTTGTTCATTCAAAATAAAATCTAATGTAAAATAAATCAATGCGTCATGAATTCATTAGCAGGTTCGTTTGCTAGCGCGTTAGTGCATTAGCGGGTTAGTTAGGATAAACATGAACAAGATTTTTTTTTTTCCCAAACAAATTCGAACATTGACTTAAGTGTGTAGACATTTCTTACGCCATGAGGCTGCACAGTAAACACAGGCTAACATGCTTACGTAGCTGAGGAGATATCAGCTAGCACACAGGCAATGTTTCCGCGAGTCTCACCTGCTCTCAGGCTTTAGCGTATTTCTCACTATATGATTAAGATTCACTTGTGTGTCACATGACCTTACAGCATGGTGAAGTGATTTTTTTTGGCATATCCCAGTTAGCAAGCTGGGGTCAGAGCGCAGTGTCGGCCAGGATACAGCGCCCCCTGGTGCAGATAGGGTTAAGGGTCTTGCTCAAGGGCAACCTGGTGGAGCTGGTGCTCGAACCAACGACCTTCCGATCAGCAACTCTGTGCCTTAACCCTCTGAGCCACTAAATTACACGGCATGTGGTCGAGTTGCAGGTCAAGAACCTCACACCCATCTTTCTGTGTCTCTCAAACACACCACACAGAGTAATGCTAAAGCGGCTAAAAATGAGAAAAAAAAATAAAGCAAATAAGATAATAACACACACACACACACACACACACACACACAGACAGACACTACATTCTGTGAGTAGTACCTTTACAGAATTAGATGTTAGATCAGACAGAAAATCAGACTCTGGATGGAGGAACATTTGACACTGTTCAGGATTTTTCTCACCGTGTGCATCTGTGTGTTTTAAATAAAATACATAAGTGTGTTGAAGACTCGATCAAACCCTGATGTGGTGCAGCTTCAGTCTCCTGAAATAAACGGAGTCATGTGACTTTTAGAGAAAATTTTTAACTTCCTTAAAAACAGCCGTCCCAAGCAGGCGCTCTATAAGGACCGGGACAACGGGAGGGAGCATCTGGGACGAGATCACAGGGACGGGGACCACATGGACATGGTATCCTGAGTAACTGTCATCATCTAAACAGATTTCTGTTCCTATTGGTCAGTTTAAATTTCTGGTCCAGAATATTTAACAAAGTGTGTGTGTTGGTGGGTGGGGGAGTCTTTGTGTGTGTGTTCAGATGGATCCAGCCAGTAAGGGGGACGTCTCTCCAGGGACCCAGGTAGAACCGAAGTGGGAGGAGTCATACAGATTACTGCTCTGAAGGTCCGCCTCCGCCCTCAGCTTGATCTTCTGTAGCGACAGACATTAAAGACAAACTGAAAACCCGTTTTACACTCTGTGTGTGTCTGTGTGCACGTGCGCGCGTGTGTGTGTGTTCATACCTGAAAGTCTCTGATGTAGGTGAGGAAGAAGCTGATGAAGGAAAAAGCCAGACACCACTCAGAGACTGTGCTCACCATGTGAGCCGTGTAACCCTACACACACACACACACAGGTGGAGGTGTACAATACAGTTTACACACTACAGCATATAAATATAATCACACACACATGAATATTTGCATATTGGAACATGCAGTAGGCAAATAATATGCAAATAAGCACAGCTGAGTGTTCTAATCCAGTTTTTCCTCTCATATATACACACACACACACACACACTTACAGGTTCTCCAGGCTCCCAGTGGAGTTTCTTGTTCACCTCTAACCCAAACAGGCTGCTGTACAGGACCACTGAGGACACAAACACTGAGACACGGTCAAGGAGGAACAACTTCCACTTTCACTAGGGCATGATACATAACACACACACACACACACACACATACATACATACACACACACACACACACATGAAGATGAAGTGTGGTGATGATGAAGATGAAGTGTTATGAAGTGTGGTGATGAAGATGAACACATTTTCTCACACATACACACTAACAATTATTTTCTTTTCTAAACAAAATCGTGTTCTTTTTGTGAAGCTGCTT
>JAQQZT010000016.1:23309160-23321147 GCA_030068275.1 Clarias platycephalus
CTCTCTCTCTCTCTCTCCTGTCTCTCTCTTGTGTCTCTCTCCTCTCTCTCTCTCTCACTCCTGTCTCTCTCTTGTGTGTCTCTCTCTCTCTCCTGTCTCTCTCTCCTGTCTCTCTCTTGTGTCTCTCTCTCTCTCCTGTCTCTCTCTTGAGTCTCTCTCCTCTCTCTCTCTCTCTCTCTCTCTCTCACTCCTGTCTCTCTCTTGTGTCTCTCTCTCTCTCTCCTGTCTCTCTCTTGTGTCTCTCTCTCTCTCTCCTGTCTCTCTCTCTTGCAGCAGCAGGCAGTAGTCACGCGGAGTCGAACTATAAGAATAAGGACTGGGTTTTTATCAACTACACGTATAAGCGGTTCGAGGGCCTGACGTCGCGGGGAGCGATCCCGTCCTACATGAAGGGAGGGAAGAGATGAGCACAGACACACACCTGTCTGTCTGTCTGTCTGTCTCACTCCAGTACAGTTACCCCATCCCCACCCCCACTCCACCTCTGACACTACATCATATCCCATAATCCCCTGCTGCCACACCCACAGAACGCTGTGTTCCTATTGGCTGAGAGCAGAAGAGGCCACACCAGGTTTTATATATGTCGTTATAAACGCCTAGTGTGTGTGTGTGTGTGTGTGTGTGTGTGTGCTCCTGCTCCGTGACTGGCTGTTACCACTGACTCACACACAGTCCACCAATCACACAGCAGCAGAATTGTTCAGTTATTAGAGTCTCTGATTTCCACTGGTTTCTCTTCCGCCTGCTTCTCTCTCAGCCAATCAGAACACTGGCTTTCCTGGTTACCATGGCGACACTGCATCTTTGCAATGAGGGTTCTAGAATGTAATGAATCAGCAATACCATAAAAACACTGCAGCTGTTGATCAAAGAACACATGTGCGCACACACACACGCACACACACACACACACACTATTTCCACTATAAGCTCTTTTTTATATATATATATATAAGGTTATATAGTGTGTATTTTTTCTACATTTATTTTTTGTATCAAACACACATTTCCATCATAAATGTTTTGTGTCATCAGTGGTGTGTTAAGTCTTTCTTTTTCATTCTATTTTACTACAGTATAATCATGTAGGTGCTTGTTGTGTTTTTCTTTACACTGTTGCCATGACGACAGAATGCTCTTTCTGATGCAGCTCATTTATTATTATTATTATTGTTATTTATTGGTGTGTATATTGTTATATTTTGCTGTAATATAAAATGTATAGATGGTACGAGCTGAATGGGAGTAAGTACACACACACACACACACACACAATATGGGGTCTAGCTCCAGAATGCAGTTCTTACTGTTTAAAGGTGTGAGTCTGTGTGATTGTGTGTGTGTGTGTGTGTTATTCTATGTTGAAATAAACAATAAAGGCGTTCAGTTGTGATATTTGATCAGCTCTCTGTAATTTTCTTTACTCTTTGTGTAGAATATAAAATTATTAGAAAAAATGTGAAACATCTGAAACATGAACACTGCGGTGCAGTCACCATCATCATCACCATCATCTTCATCATCATCATTTAGCTCAGAGGGGGTTCGTTTGCACTCAAAATTCTTTTTGTCTGAGAAACAGCAATGCCAGTAATCTTGCGCACACACACACACACACACACACACACACACACACACACACCAAACACTAAACACTCAGAAGTTCTACATTTTATTATTTCGATGGTTTTCCAGGAGAAACTCCCTCCACGTTTCCATAACCAGCATAATTAATTATTCATGTAAATGATATAGTTAGCCACGCCCATTCCCAAGTCAGCAGTAATAATATCATTAAAGCTAGCATATTTTATTAGTTCATGTCAATGTCAACCGTCAGGTCACACGTGACTGGGAGGGACCTGGGAAGGGGCGTGGCTTCTCTCTTTGTGCATGTGTTCAACACGGCCGCTGCTCCCGTCTCCATCTCCTGCATGTCCATGTGCAGCGCTGCGACCATCTCCTCCTTCGTCACGCGTACAAAACTGCGGTCAGCAGCAAGACAGGCCACGCCCCCTGCCTTCAGCACCTACCACAAACAGGAAGTAAGTGTAAGTTACATCTGGCTTCTATGTGCAACATCTTATGGTTATGTAGTGTTGCCCAGGTATTAGGGGTGTGTGTGTGTGTGTGTGTACCTCCTGGATGAGCAGCTCAGCAGCACTCACTGGGCCGCACACTTCATCAGAGCTGCAAAACGGGAAACGGAATTCACTGGGGAACCATATAAAACTGTCTTAATTTTACCTGTAACTGTATATATTACACACACACACACACACACACACACACACACACCACAGTACACACCTAATTACACAGACACACATGTACACATTCACACTCTTACCTTTGTGTGCGGTTGTTTGTGTTGTTGTTATTGTTTGTGTAGTGTGTGTAGTTGTGTGTGTGGGCGGAGACTTGGGGTGACGTGTCACTGTCCTGCGCTTCACTGATCTGTAGAGGGCGCTGACTCACAACCTGAGTGTGTGCAGCTCCTCCACGCTGCAGGGAGAACGGGTCCACGTGGTTCCCAAACAGGCCGCCTGCACGCTACACACACGCACACACACACACACACACATTATACACACATTACATATCAGTCCACTATAGGGCAGGGTAAGACAGTGCGGTCCTGGAGAGCCGCAAATCCTGCAGAGTTCAGCTCCAACCCCAATCACACACACCTGAACGAGCTGATCAGCGTCTTCAGGATTACTAAAGGCTACACGCAGGTGAGGTTTGTTTTCAGGGTTGGAGCTGAAATCTGCAGAATTGCGCCTCTCTAGGACCGAACTTTCCTTCCCCAGACGAGGACAAGGGACACAGATGAAGCTGAAAATAGAAAGGGCCTTAAACTGTAACTGTTCTATCTTAATCGGTTTGGGACTCACCCTGTAGATTGCCTCCTCAGCCGCCTCGTCCATCACCCTGTCCATCTCGTCTTCGTCCATCAGGTCCCCAGAAATGGCCCTCTGCAGCTCAGGAGCCGCCTCCTCCTCGATGCTCCTCAGCCCAGCCTGTGTGTAGTGAGTAAGCAGTGAGTAATGAATGCGTCCTTGGCGACCTGGTGATATTAGTGCACTCCGCATGTAGTGTGCTGTGAAAAAGTATTAGACCCCTTCCTGATGTTTTATTTTTATTGTTTTTGCATATTTGTCACACTTAAATTATTCAGATCATCAAACATTTAATATTACACAAAGATCATGCGAGGATAACCGTGTGCCACGTGTGGAAAAGTAATTGCCCCTAAATGTAATATAACTGGTTCTGCCACCCTTGACGGCAACAACTGCAATCAACTGTTTGTGATAACTGGCACAAGTCTTTCACAGTCTTTCACATCGCTGTGCAGGAATTTTGGCCCGCTCTTCTTTGTACAATTGTTTTAATTCAGTCACGTTGACAGGTTTACCCTGTTTAAGGTCAGGCCACAGCATCTCAATCAGTGGTAATCAGGAAAACGCTGTAACAGGACAAACAACTTCCAAAACTCATCAGTCCACAGAATATTTGCCCAAAAGTCTTAATTCATAATCAAGATATTTTTGGGGAGTTGTGAGACGAGCCTTTGTGTCTTTCACCACTGAACTCTCCCATGGACGCCATTTTTGCCCCCAGTCTCTTTCTTATTGTTGAATCATGAACATGGCTTGCAGGTCTTTAGATGTTCTTCTGGGTTCTTTTCTGAGCTCCTGGATGAGTCGTCGTTGTGCACTTGGGGTAATTTTGGAGAAGGTTCACCTCTGTTCCAGGTTTTCTCCATGTGTGTATAATGTTTCTCACTGTGATTTACTGGAGTCCCGAAGCCTTGGACATGCCTCTGTAACCCTTTCCAACCTGATACGACAACTACTCTGTTTCTCATCTTGAATTTCTTTTGATCGCGGCATGATGTGTTGCTTTTTGAGACCTGTCATCGTCTTTTGCTTAACTTTGTCAGACATGTTTTATGTAAGTGATTTCTTTATTCAGCAGGTCTGGCAGTAATCTGGTCTGGGCGTGGCAAGTGGAATTTAACTCAACTTTCTAAAAATCACAGTTCATTCATGGGTTAGCAAGGGGGTTATTGCTTCTTCACATGGGGCCAGGTAGGACAGCGTTTTCCCCTTAATAAATTCAAATAATCATTTAAAAACAAAATTTTGTATTTACTTGGGTTATCTTTGTGTAATATTAAAGTTAGTGTGATGATCTCAATCATTTAAGTGTAACAAATGATTGAGGTGCTGATTGAGGTGGAGGGAGTTTGACCTGAATTTCGTTGGTGGTTTTTTTATTCTTGGTCGGTCTGTAGCCGTAATATTCCTCCTGACGCTTTATAAACTTCCTGAAGTGTTCCTGGATCAGAAAGGTGGCGTAGAACTTTCCTACCGTCACCTCGTCATCTACACACACACACACACACACACCACATGTATACACACACACTTCCCCATTGAGCTGTAAAGTGCAGGGTATGGAGTGTGTAGAGTGTGAGGTGTAGTTTTGGGGTGCGTACCCCCGATGGGTGGGATGACCTGGTCCAGGAGCTTCATGCTCGTCCTCTTCCAGATCTTCTTAATAATCGCTCGCAGCTCCTCATTAGCCTGCTGGAAGTTTCCTGACCAATCAGAGCGAGGGGCAGTGATCAGGCCACACCCACTTATTATCACACACCTTAAACTGTACTGCAGTGTGTGTGTGTGTGTGTGTTTAGTATACGTGAGTGTGTGTACCCTCAGTTTTGATGCGCAGTCCCGTGCGCACGAGAGCAAACAGCGTGGCATTAAAGGTCACAGTGCCGTCACTGTTTAATGGCATGTTCATAGAGATCAGCCTCTACACACACACACACACACACACACACACACACACACACACACACACACACACACATCAAAACTGTGGACAACAGCAACATGATCAGATATTAAATAGAAAAATGTGTGTGTGTGTCACCTTGCAGGCGACGCGGTGAGGACAGAACTTGCCAAAGCCCAGAGGAGGCTGAATTCTTCTTAACAGAGTCACGACATCCAGGTGTTTAATCCTGCCCCTACAGAACACGCACACACACGCACACACACATGTGAAAGCATCATTAGAGTACAGTGTTTATGCCGCGGGGGTGCAGAGGTCTGGCAGTAAGATGGTAAAGCTGCAAGCTGATTGGTCGGAGACTCACGTGGCTTCGGGATCGTATTCTGCCCAGATCTTCTTAAACTCATCCAGATGATGCGGCCCGAGGATCGACCAATCACGCGTCAGATAGTCAAAGTTATCCATGATGACGGCCACAAACAGGTTAATGATCTAAAACCACAAGTGTGGTCAGTCAACGCTGTGTGTGTGTGTGTGTGTGTGTGTGTGTGTGTGTGTGTGTGTGATCACCAGGAAAGCACACAGCATGTAGAAGCTCATGAAGTAGAGGACGGCGAATCCCGAGCCGCAGGTGAACTCCTCCCCCGGCAGGTAATCTGACTTAGGGTCACAGCGCTGACCGTATAAACACCCCAACATCACTTCCTGCCACGCCTCACCTGTAGCGCACCTGCACGCACGCACGCACGCACACACACACACACACACACACACACACACACACACACACACACACAGACAGAGGTCAGATACATGTGTGTTCTGGTGAGAAAAGTGAGCTGGAGTGTAACTCACCTGAAGAGCAGCAGCACGGCCTGCGGAAACGTCTGGAAATTATTATTACGATTAATCACTGTTCCGTCAATCAGCGCAATCTTCCCAAACACCTGCAGGGGGCACACACACACACACACACACCTGTTTACTTACTGACTGGGCTGAGTCGCAAAGAGACAGACACTGCAAGAGACAGACAGACAGACAGACAGACTGAAAGGACTGTTACATTAGACACAGCGGTTCCGTACAGACTCAGAGTCCTGAGTGTAACAGCAAACTGAATCAATCGTTACTCACACTCCATCATCACTGTGGTTTACCTGCAGCCAATCGAAACTTTTTCTAACTACTGTGTGTGTGTGTGTGTGTGTGTGTGTGTGTGTGTGTGTCACCTGCATGCCAATGACAGCGTAGATGAAGAAGAGCATGACGATGAGCAAAGCCACATACGGTAGAGCCTAAACACACACACACACACACAAATCAGTTCTATGTAATATTACAGAACGAAAGAGAAAACACGCACGGACACACACACACACACACACACACACACACACACACACACCTGGAAGGACTTGATGAAGGTCCATAGAAGGTTTCTAATTCCTTCAAACCGATTCAGCAGCTTCACCAGACGCATCACACGGAACAGACGGAACAGAGTGATGGACACACTCATGTTCTCAGAATCCTACACACACACACACACACACACACACAATTGTAGGTTAATCATTGTTTTATAAATGAATATAACTGCTTCTGAGTGACTACTCACTGCAATCTCCTGCATCGGGTTCACTTCCTGATAGAAGAACACACACACACACACACACACACACACACACAGAGTCAGGATCCAACATGCATTTGTCTCATAAGTTTAATACTAATAATATTAGCAGACAGAATCACCTCGCAGCCGGTCAGACAGTACAGACCTCCCTGTGCAGCAAGGGCCACCTGTGGGGGCGGGGTTACACAGAGAGGGCGGGGTTACAGCAGTGTTGTTGTTGTACATCATTAACAGAATAGTGATGTGATTATTTGACAATTAATAGGTGGGTGTGCTGCTGTGCTCAGGGGATGGGGATGATGAGGAAAGTGATGAAGTTGGTGAAAGTGACAGGTGATGATGGTGAAGGTGATGATGGTGAAGGTGATGATGGTGAAGGTGATGGAGGTGAAGGTGATGAGGTGAAGGTGATGGAGGTGAAGGTGATGATGGTGAAGGTGATGGAGGTGAAGGTGATGGAGGTGAAGGTGATGGAGGTGAAGGTGATGGAGGTGAAGGTGATGATGGTGAAGATGGTGAAGGTGATGGAGGTGAAGGTGATGATGGTGATGATGGTGATGGTGATGGATGTGATGGAGGTGAAGGTGATGGAGGTGAAGGTGATGGAGGTGAAGGTGATGATGGTGAAGGTGATGATGGTGAAGGTGATGATGGTGAAGGTGATGGAGGTGAAGGTGATGAAGGTGAAGGTGATGATGGAGGTGAAGGTGATGATGCTGAAGGTGATGGAGGTGAAGGTGATGATGGTGAAGGTGATGATGGTGGAGGTGCTGATGAGGAAGGTGGTGGATCTGATGAAGCTGAAGGTAATCAAGATGAAGGTCATGGCGGATCTCAGATGGAAGTGATTAGACCTACATTAATCTGACTCAGGATGACGTCCACGATGCTGCCAACAACAATGATGAAGTCAAAAACATTCCATGGGTCCCCGAAATACCCCTGAGAGAGAGGGGGGGGCAGTATAGGTAATGTAGTTAATTAACACTAGATTTATGCAATTTGCATAATTGCAATTTGTGTAAATGAGTTAATGGACCCTGACTGAGGCATTATGGGTAATGTAGTTCACCTTGGCTTTGAAGGCTCCAACTTTAAGTATCATCTCGATGGTGAAAAGCACAGTGAAGATCACATTCAGCATATCAGACAGGTGTGTGATGTGCTCCAACTGATTACAGTGCTGCGGGAGAACAACACAACTCAAATCCAACACACAACTCAAACACAATCACCCAACTTAACTCAACTCAACCAAACAACTCAAAGGGGTCAGGGGTAGCTCAGTGGTTAAGAAATTGGACTATAGGTTGGAAGGTTCCCGGTTCAAACCCCACAACCACCAAGTTGCCACTGTTGAGCCCTTAACCCTCAAATGTTTACTGAAATAAGAAAAAAAAAAAGTGCATAAGTGTGTCTGCCAAATGCCATAATGTCAAACTCTCAACATAGACATGCAAATACACAACTCAAACACAACTTAAATTTAAACACTACTCAAAAACACAATTTAAACACAACTCAAACAAAAAACCCAAAACCAACAACCGACTTAAAGAACTCAAAAACAGACACAGTTCAAAAACAAAAATCTGAAATTAACACACAAATAAAACTCAAGTTGATATCACCACAGTCAGAGTGAGGTCCCTGTATGGAGCGAGGGTTTGGTTTGTGCTGCAGTGAGAGCTTTATACCTGCATCCCCAGGCACATGGTGTTCAGCATGATGAGGAGGAACATCAAGTACTCAAAGTAGCAGGACGTCACAATGTACCACACTTGATACTGATACGGGTTTTTAGGTATGTAGCATCGGAGTGGACGAGCCTTCAGAGCGTACTGCACACACTGACGCTGCAGATGTGTATACACACACACACACACACACACACACACAAAGAGTTAAAGTTCAGAATTTTGTGGTAGCAGGGGTGTGATGTACATGAGCTGGTGTTGCACCTGGTTCTTGTCCAGCTCACAGTTCTTGTACTCCTGCTCCCCCTGCTCCTGGAAGGTGACGATCACGAAGCCCACAAAAATGTTCATCATGAAGAAGGCGATGAGGATGAGATAGACGATAAAGAAGATGGAGATCCCAATGCGGTTATTGTACACAGGGCCGACATCCTCCATGTTGGAATCAATGGCTTTATACAGAAGCCTACACACACACGCATACACACACGCAAACACACACACTAAGCTGAGTCTGCTCTTTAAGTGTAAACTGTATAAATGTAATTTCATCTTAATGAACTGCAGCTGTGAAGATTTCAGGTATGTGATGTATTTACTTTGGCCAGCCCTCAAAGGTAGAGGCAGTAAAAAGGGCCAGCATGCCGTTCAGCACGTTGTCAAAGTTTAAGTTGCTGTTTATCCATTTCCTCCTGTGGAGCACCATCTCGTGCAGAGCATTGTCCTGGTAATAGATAAATTTCCCCCTAAAAACAAAACAAACCTTAGTTTGGTAACTAACAAAACCCAAATTTCTTAAAAAATTGAAAGCATTACAGAGCAGTTAGTTTTGACCGAGTAATCTGATTGTACAAGAAGCGTTCCATGAGTGGTGATAGTGGACAGTAACAGCACTGTGACATGGAACTATATGTATATCTCACTTTCAGTAAGAACACACACCTGGTAACGTTATGTAACGCCTTAAACAACACGCCGTCTCTGCACTAATCACTTCTGAGTCGTTCTGAATCGCATCTGAACCGCCTGTGTCGTCCTGTTCACGGCTAACGCTTAGCTACAAAGCTAACTAGCTTCTAACACAAGGCTGAATCCCAAATCCCTCTTTAACCCCTGATCAAGGGCACTACTTGGTGTGTGGAACAAGGAACTGTACACCCTACATAGTGCACTAGCTTTCCATTTAATGCTATTTGGGATTCGACCCCATAACCCTGGAGTTAACAAACCTGATCTAAAGGAGAATAAATGGAAATATAAAGTAAATCTGGACTGTCCACCACTTCCATGGTTTATTCTCCTCATCGTTTGGCAACAGAGTACCGCTAAGAGTTTAAAACTACTTTCACCTCCTCAAATTCAAATTCAAATTTTATTTATCACATACACAGTCATACACAGTACGATATGCAGTGAAATGCTTAGACGACCGCCAGTGACCTTAAAATAAAAGACTATTATTAGGAAATAAATATGAAAAAGAAAATAGAAATAAATTTAACTAAGAAAGAGTAAAATATTTGCACAATACAAAATATTCAATACTGTATGTGAAAAATATTTTAAAAATAAGGAAAACCTAGCTGTACAATATAGAAAATATAGAATTATGGAATTTTTGTATGGGAATGAAGTTGTATATGAATAGAAATGTCCAGGGGGTGTGTAAATATGCCTGAAAGTGTCATATTTAAAGTGACTTTGTGGATCAGTGAATGTCCAGAATGTCCAGAGTGAGAGTAAGAAACACATGTGTGAATGTGGATTAGTGCTCTGTGGTGTACTGATTAAGAGACCATAGTGCCTACGGGAAGACGCTCCTCCTCAGTCTTTTTATGTTGGTCTTCAGGGAGCGGAAGCGCTTTCCTGATCTCAACAGAGAGAACAGTCCATTGCTGGGGTGGCTGAGGTCCTTCATGATCTTCCTGGCCTTGGTCCAGCACCGCTTGCTGTAGATCAAGATGGAGTGCAGGTCAGCTGATCGCACCTCCCTCTGTAGAGCTCGTCTGTCCTTCATGGTGTTGTTATCGAACCAGATTGTGATGTTTCCCATCAGGGAAGTCTCTCAAGCGTCTGAGGTGGAAGAGACGCTGCCGGTCCTTTTTCACCACGGTGTTGATGTGACAGGACCATGACAGGTCCTGCATGATGTGGACACCGAAGGTATCATCGCTACCACACAGGACTAAACAGTCTGCTTTCTTACTACCCACCACATTGCTCATATGGCACACTTGCACATTTTGCACACCACAGAACTGTGAACTTTAAACTGCAACCTTGCACACTATTCTGCACATTCTGCACATTATCTTGCCTATAACTGGACATAGTTCTACATTACATTTCAACTCTTCTATATTTAATTTGATTATATTTCATTATTTATTATATATTTTTTATATTTCTATTTTTATTCTAATATTTTATTTTAATTATTTTATTACTTGTACATTATGTATATTTAAAAGTCATTTACAGCTAAAGTTTATTTCCATATTTCTCTATATTTCTAATTTGTAAAATTCACTTATTTCATACTGAAACTTCCTTTATGAAATTTTGAGGTCATCAGCAGTCGTCACTGCATGCATTTCACCTCATATCATACTGTGTACGTGACGAATAAAATTAGATTTTGAATTTGAGGAGTGCAGCAGCCAGGAAACACCACGCAGATGTTCACAAATGCAAACTATCTTTAAACATGCGTGAGTGTGAAGTAAACACTCACCTGCACTCTGCTTCCGTCATCTTGAGTGGATCTGTGCAGGCGTAAAATTTACCCTGAAAAAGAAACAATGTCTAATCATCATCATCATCATCAGACTGGAGTGTCCTTCTCTACACTCAGAATTTAACATGATGCTACATGTGCTCGCTCTCTCTCTCTCTCTCTCACCCCCCTGCCCCCCGACACACACACACACACACACACACACACACATTCTGCTCTCATTTAGAAGGTCAGACCCAAGTGTGAGTGAAATCTTCACCCTAAACAGTTGAACTCCGATGCAGGCGAACATGAAGTCCAGCAGCATGGTGACCAGCACAATGTTCCCGATCGTCTTTATGGCCACAAACACACACTGAACCACGTGCTACAAAACACACACACACACACTTTGCAGCTTTAATCATGTTATTCCACATTTTTCTGAATCTTAAGAGTTAATGAACCTAAACCCAAAATTTAGTTTTTTTTTATTTTAATAAATTCACAATGGACCATTTCGTGTGTGTGTGTGTTTGTGTGTGTTAATGTTCATGTGTGTAAACTCACCTTGAGTCCTTTTGCTCTGTTTATGGCTCGTAAAGGTCTCAGGACTCTCAGCACTCGCAGGATCTTCACAACAGAGATGGCACTGGATCTACAACATCAACACACACACTCACAGTAACTAACACACGCACACACACATACACAATCTGTCTGTAAGAGATCTGGATGAAACTCACTCCATCCCCATGGAGAGCAGCGAGACCCCGACTACGATCAGGTCCAGGATGTTGAAGGAGTTTCTGCAGAATGAGCCTTTGTGTAAGAACGCACCGTACGTCGTCATCTGGATTGGAGAAAGACGGGGTGCGTCACTCACACACATACACACACACACACACACATACACTAGACTTAGGCTGACTACAGTGAGTAGTGTTATGTTATCAGCCTTCAGTTGTTCCCATTAAATGTTATACACATTATTTTGTTATTGTTACATTACGTACATTTGTTACATTTAACAATGTTAAAGGGTTAGTTACACAGTGGTTATGAGTTAAGTTATGAGTTACACGGTGGTTATGAGTTAAGTTATGAGTTACACAGTGGTTAT
>JAQQZT010000017.1:185021-195763 GCA_030068275.1 Clarias platycephalus
ATTCATGTTTGTGGCTGTAATGTGACAAAATGTGGAAAAGTTCAAGGGGGACGAATACTTTTGCAAGCCACTGTATACTGCATGCTTTCTCAGTATTCCAGATTAAAATTCATATTATGAAACAGATATAAAACTCAACGTGTCCTGTGTATGTCTGTGTGAGTCCTGTTATGAATAGCAAATAAAGCAGTCAATTAGCAGGAACAATATAATTGTTTTTGTATTTTGTGGTTGCATGTCTTGTTGTACATTTCAGAAGTTTAGGTGGTGGTGAGAAATGCTTCACAGCTGACTAACATCTCATTAAACGCTCTATTGTTCTTTATATTTAGCTAAAGGTGGTTGGCTGTTTTGTAAATCACTCTGACTTCCTGTTTCAAAATAAAAAATGTGTCTCAGGTCTGGAAAGTCATTAAACTATATTTACCAGCCTCTCACCCTCTGTCTAAAGCATCTTAATTTCCTTCCTTGACGTCTGTATGATGTTCAGCTTCAAGCCCCGGGGACAGATGACATTTAATCCACTTATACTGCACACACACAATATTCTGTTTATTCTCAGAGGAGACCTAATCCAACCTCCCCAGCCCTGTTTTGTATCTGCTTTTAATACATATTTTTATGTGCATTGGAGGGGGTGGGGATTACACCAACATCCCTGTGTCAGGCCTAGCGCAGAACCTGTGATAGAATCCAAATCTCTGAACTCTGATCTTACCAACATGGCCGCTGCAAACTAAAACTGCCACCACATACTGTATGCTCCCGCTCCCCCGATTATTAACTGGCTACATCTGGATACTGTTACACTTTCACACTCACTTAGTACTGTATGTCAGAACTCTCAAAACACTAGATACATTTACACGGACAACACCTCGTCAATCTCGTACAGTAGATTTCAGTGTAACTGTATATATTAATACTGACCCAAGAAGATGTGTGTTTGCATGTACAGTGGTTCTGCTTGTGGTGAAGTGTTATGCGGCAAAAATATAAGAGAAGAATTTTTTTATGAATCTGTCCTCTTCCCCAAAATGTAATCTTTATTATCAAGGATCTACATTTTTATTTCGGAGTGTTCCTCTCTCACCATTCTGGACTTTCACTTTCAACTTTCACTTCTCATATTTGTTACGTATTAATAAAGGTTCGACTCCACATCAGTTTTTATCAAATGATTTCTCACCTCAGCAAAAAAACTGTCAGTCAACTGCTGGAATCCACCTCACAGAATGGATAGACGAATATGGGCTGTGTACTTGTTGGACATTATATCAATGGAATGCTCAACTTCTCATATACATGGATCTAGTATGAAAACTGTGAGTTTGTGGCATGCATCTCTTATTTTGTTGTACAAATAGAGCATATATTCCATTTTTGGAGTCTACCGGGGTGGGTCGGGCTGGTGGAGGGGAATCTCTAGATCAACACAGCTGTTTTTTGTTTTGTTTTGTATTGTTGTTTTTACTTGGTCTAAAAAAAGATGCAATGCAATCAACAGTTATAAACAAAAAAGAAATATAAGATAAATATTTTCGTCCAATTTTGTTCAAATCTGCCTTATGATTTACAAGAATTCAGTCTTATCATACAGTCTCATACCATTGGTTAGATGAGAAATGTGAGCCAATCAGAGCCTGTTTTACATTTCAGCAAAGCAGCCTTTACATCCCACCTTTCTGTCCCAAAATCGACATGATAGTGTGATATTACTGCAGGTTGTTCATTTATTTCTACTCAACCTTTTGTAGTAGGCAAGCTTTTCGTGGCCTGAAATTTGTATACATTTTTGACTGACGGCTGTATTTTGGCTGGTGTGTATACAGTATATACAGATGTACATATGCTATGTATACATACAGTATCCTCTGCTGCAGATGAGAAGTTAATTTAGAGTTACAAGCCTTAAAAATCACCAATTAACAAACAGCACCTCAGATTAGAGCCGTTATGAAGGAGCAGATACATCTCAACATTAATTGTTTAAATGAGATTAGTGCATATTCAGCATTGCTTTACAATGTGGAAAGACATAAAAATCAGGAATGACCATGGAGTTAGAAAGTGATCCCAGACTTTTCAATGGTAGTGTATATGCTATGCTATGCTAATGTTGTGCACCATCATACTGTTTAAGAATCCTTATCCCTATCGAGTGTGTGCATTCAAAATGACATGTTCTTTCTTCACCAGATTTAGAATCCTCCAGCTGGAGCACATCAAGGCCGTTTTTTCGATACTGCAGAGCTGAAACTAGAGCCGGTTCATGCAGCATATATGGCTATAATAAAGGGTACGTTGCTTACTCCAGGTCTAAAACTCAAATTAAACATTGTTGGGGTTCTTGGTGCAAAAACCAATCCAGCACAAAGTTTGTCATTGACTAACACCATTGGACCATCCCCGTCTGACTGAGAAAGGTTCCCTGTCTGAAGATGATGGATTTAAAGCTAGAATAAAGAATAAACTGGAAATATTTCACACTCACTTGAGAAATCTGGGTTGTGTTAAGGAGATAGGAAACTATAGTCTATAAACCCATCCCCTGCACAGGGCCTCCTTCCACATGTTTCAGTAGGGGAAAAAATGAGGGAGTTGGTGAGAGTAAAACTGTAGGAAGCATAAAATGTTGCAAAGGCAAGAATATCCAGCAGCCCTTAAAGTAAGTTTAAGGCATGTTTTTTTAATACATGTTGGGCTTTTAATTAGGTGATAATGTAAATAAACCTTTGTGGCTCACAAAGATTTCATTGTTCATGTATTCCCTTTGCTTGCATTCTTTCTATCGATATCTGGGGTATGTCGCATGACCTACATTCAAATTGTTCATGCTTTATGTTAAGCCATTTTTTGGTTCAGACTAAAGCAGGAACTTCATGAGAAGGCAGATGGATATCAGAAGGTACTGAAATAATCTGCAGGAAAAATATTTCATAATATTGAATAAGCCCAAATACATAAATACCATTCTGTATGATTATTAGAGGATGAAATTATTCAATAATATATGGAATACCTGATGTGGGAATCATTCAGGTACAAAACTTTTATTTCCTACTATTTCCTTTATTTACCTTCATCCCAATAATCTCCATTGTACCTAATGTTAAACCTGTGTAATACATGTCTTTCCAGATTAATGTTACTCTGGTGGCATCTGGTGCAGACAAATCCCCAGTTTGCACCACTGGAGTACTAAATTGGGTGTAAATATAACTAAACCTGCTATAAGAGTAAAATGCTGCTATTGTTATGATATATAACATAAAATGATATATAACTGTCACGGGGCAACTGTTTGCATATAGCGTTTCTTGTAATCGAGTGTTTTTACATTGTTGTTTTAGTGCTTTTACACAAGTTTGTTTTTCATGACTGAAAAATACTATTAAGCATGACTTTAAGCATCATTAAGTTTGCACCTCCAATTACGATCACAAGCCACCATCATCACAAACTTTCATTATCTTGATGTTTAAAGGGTTTTAGGACATTTTTAATAAATTTCTGTTTTGTTATACCTGATGTGACTCGGTTCATGACAAGGCAGCATGTTGTTGATTACGGCGCTGGCATGGGATAGGTGCGACATCATATGAGAACGATGTATAGGTTAGGGTGGCATTTATGTAAGTCATTGTATCGTAATGAAAGAAGTCATGATGAAACTTTACAACTTAGTTTGAGATGTTCTTGAACTAGCTAGGTTGACTAAGAAGGTAACAACTTCATGCACTTCACTTTTATGTGATGTAATGAAACTACTTTGAATTAATGAATTAATGAAGCTTGAAACTAATTTTAAAAATATTTTGGTTTAACATTGTGTAACTACACATTGTACTGGAAGAGTTATCATTGTTGCCACTCAAAGAATTAACGTTACTGGGGAGGAAATGTGTGTACTTTAATCTGATTAGTCAGGGAACTTAAAGGACACCCCCTGTCTCTCTTTCTCTCCCTGTGTGTGTGTGTGTGTGTGTGTGTGTGTGTGTGTGTGTGGCGGGTGTGTGTGTGTGTGTGGTGGTGGTGGTGGGGGGTAAGACACACAATAGTGCAGCAACCTGAATGTGAGAAAATGAACCCAGACCCCCTGATGTATGTGTGTGTGTGTGTGTGTGTGTGTGTGTGTGTGTGTGTGTGTGTGTGTGCACGTGCTACACGTCTGTAAGGATGGGGGGATGGAGGGAAAGTGAAGTGTGAGTCCGCATTAATATGACGCGGAAGCAGATGTTCTTATATCCCTCTCCTCATCTTTCCGTCCTTTTCATATCAATTTCTCTGCATTTATTTATCTGTCTTATCTTTCATTCTGTTCCTTTCTTTATCTCTCTCTTTCTCTCTCTCTCTCAATCTGTTTCTCGGTCTTTCGTTTGCTCTGCTTTAGCATGGACACGCTAATGAGCTCCACGAGCATGCTCAGCAGAGCAACATAATGAAGTGTGTGTGTGTGTGTGTGTGTGTGTGTGTTAGCCAAAGGCAGTGTGTATGTTTCATATTTTCCTTCTTTATTGCACAGAAGTATTTGGACAATGTAAAGTTATTTGCTTGAAGGATTGTAATGACCACAAGAGACAGCATATGTAAATTCTAGATTTCTGTAAAAAAAACAAAATAAATAAATTAAACGCCCAAAAATCTAAATAAGAGAGCCAAACATAATGAACAATACTTCCTAAAGATGCTAACATGGCTAACTTAGCATTAAATGGTAATTTTCTGGCTAACCACAGCTAGCAATAGAGAATAAGAAAATAACACTACATATATTAGCTAATCTGCTAGTTAGCAATAAGGATATAAGATAAATTGGAGGATGAAAGAATGCAAAAAAAAAACCCTCAGAAATCTATTCTTTCAAAACATAAACTATGAGGCTAACTTTCCTAGCTAGCATAGATTAGTGTGGTTCTTTTTCATGTGTTTTGTATTTATTTACCTTTACATCTGAGATGAACGTTAAACTAAATGTAATTTCATGCTAACTGAGCCATTATTATCCTTGAGCTGTTAGCAGAAATGTTAACGTTAGGGTAAATCACTAGCTGGAATGTAAGTGCTAATAAGTAATACATTTAAGTGTGTGTGTGTGTGTGTGTGTGTGAGAGAGAGAGAGAGAGAGAGAGAGAGAGAAAGAGATGTGTGTTACATCCCTAGCAGTGAAAGCAGATGCTCCTATGTGGGTTTAATTTCCACAGGCGTTGCGTAGCAGCGTGCAGGCTTCAGGTTGCTAAGCTTAGCTAGGTGGAAAGATTGCTAGTCACCCTTTACTAAGAGATAAAAAATACATTTATTGAACTTTTATTCCCACACTTTTGTGCACACACACAAATGTCATTATATTTATGCTTTGACACTTACAGCCTCAGCCTGCTAGCATGGAAGCTAATCTTTATCATGCTAGATGAAGTGTCAGGTGTGTGTGTGTGTGTATGTGTGTGTGTGTGTGTCAGAGAGAGAGATTCCTGGAGCTAGTTTTTAGGTGGCTTTGAATTCTAAGAAAAGAATAATTTTATACTGAATATAAATAGAGGCATGAAGATCATGATCATCATCATCTGTTATGTTGAGTGCTAACGTTAGCATTTCACTCTTGCCTTTGGACTGTTGGCTAACTGGTCCATAAAAAATAAATGAAGTTAAGCTAGCAGGATCATATGGACAGCTTTCAGAAGAACAGTGGAGAACTTCTGCCCTGGTCATGTGACATGAGTGTGGTTAATCTGACAGAAAAACCTGTGTGCGATCTGTTCTCACTTTCTGCCTGGGGTCTGTGTGTGGGTGTATAAGCTAATCATGTTGTGCAAAAGTTAATTTAGAATCAGAGTGAAAGCAAATCTAGCGAATGTATGAATGGCAGCATGGTGGGTTAGTGGTTAGCACTGTCGCCTTGCACCTTCAGGTCATGGGTTTGATTCCTGTGTCTGGTCTGTGTGCATGGAGTTTGCATGCACTCCTTGTGCTTGGTGGGTTCCCTCCAGGTTTTCCGGTTTCCTCCCACAGTCGAAAGACATGCAGGTTAGGCTAAGTGGTGTTTCCAAATTGCCCGTAGTGTATGAATGAGCGTGTGAATGGAGGTCGTATAAACGGGAATAAATACAATGGTCCCCGGTCATCTCCAATGGACACCATTAGCACCATTACAGAGGTTCCTAGATGGCTGAATGGAATGAATGCTAACCTGGTGAGCAAAAGCTAATCTAGTTAATGTGAAAAATATAAAAGCTAACATAATAAGCAAATACTAACCTTGTCACTGAACGTTTATGTCGTGTGTGAAAGCTAAATAATCAACTGAAAACTAACACTGTGAGAAAACACTAATCTATTTTACACATTCTGTTTATTACAGTGGTTCTTAACCAAATTTTATTGAATTCTTTATGATAAATTTCTCCAGTGTGTGTGTAGAACTGTTCCGGGAAGAGTCACTGTGTGGCTCGAGAGAGAGAGAGAGAGAGAGAGAGAGAGAGAGGATGGTTGGGGAATTTTCCTACGAGAGGGATGATTCCTGGGTGTGTGTCAACCAACGCAGTTTTGCAGTTGGTGTATATGTGTGTGTGTGTTAGGGCCAGAAGAACAGAAGTTAATCTGTTATCATCCAGAGCCCGGGTGACAGTCCTGTGATGATGATGTCACTTCCTGGTGCTTCAGTCCACTTGCTGATGATCTAGTGCCCTAACTGACGAGTGTGCTTTCGGTTGCCGTTGTGAAAGGGTGATTTGTTTTTCCACAGAAATGCCACTTTAATGATTTCCACCTGGTCCCTGTTGCCATGGTTACCGAATCCAGCTCACACTGATCTAAAACACACCTGGAGCTCTGAGGGCCTCCGCTGCCCCTCCCCCTGCCTTCCCCCTCCCCCTCCCTCCGGAGTGCTGTTTAAAGGAGACGCGGTCGAGACGAGATGGTCGGGATGGGGTGTACGTGGATGATACAGTGAACCCGGCGTGCGGTTTGGGACACGCCCATGCCGGACTGTTAACCTCCGCTAGCTGTTTTGCTAATAGCGCTGGCTGTGGAGGTTAGCTAGCGATGTAGGGTTATACACTGCTAGAGATGTAAATTAAGATTAAATTAACAGGATAAACAGGTAGCTAGCTAACTCTAGCATATTAGTGCTAAGCTACGCTAATGTCGCTGCATCATGGAATAAAATCCAGTATTTTACTCAATTACTCAAGAAAAATTACAGGAAGTGAATGGAAAGAGGAGTAGTGATGTCATCTGATCTGCTCTGTGATTGGCTGAGGATTAATTAAAGCTCCACCCACCTCTGTCTTCTACATAGCCCATCTCTCTATCTTTTCCTCTCTTTCTCTCGTTTCTATCTGTCCGTCTCTTTCTTTTTCAGTCTGTATACCTCTTATTTTTACTCCATATCTCTCTTTCTCTCTCTGACTCTGTGTCACTCAGTTTTCCTCATTCTGTAACTGTCTAGCGCTCTCTTTTGTCTGTTGCTCTTTCTTTTACTTTCTACCTTTTATTCTGTTTATCCTTCTAACTGTGTTAATCTCTCTCTTTTTCTCCAGTTCTCTCTTTTTGCTCTGTCTCTCCTCTGCCCCTGTATCTCTCACTCTTTTCTCTCTGTGCATTAGATTCTTTTTGCCCTGCCATTGATTAATCTCCCACTCTCTACGTTGTCTTTATTTACTTTTCCTCTCTCTCTCTCTCTCTCTCTCTCTCTCTCTCTCTCTCTCTCTCTGTGCTGTGAATAGGAGAGATGAGGAGAGGAGGAGACAGAGTGATATGAGGAGTGTGTTTGCCTTGCGGGGAGTTGAACACAAATCAAATTACCGACTCGCGTTACTTTTTCTTCTCACTCGACATTACATCAGGGAGCGAGAGAGAAGAAACGAAAGGAAGAGAGAGAAGAAAGAAAGATAAATGGAAAGAAAGGGATAAAGTGAAATAGAGAGAGAGAGAGAGGGTGAGGCGGCTGTTGTGGTCACTGTGAGCAGTTGTGTTGTTTTTTTATAGGTTGTTGAATCGTTGTTTATTGTTTCCATAGACACACCGGGTTCTATTGTGTGTGTGTGTGTGTGTGTGTGTGTGTGTGTGTGGTGCTTTTGTTAATACTTGGCTTAGATGATGTAAGAGATCTCGAGTGTGTACGGTTACAAGGAGGAGAACCGTAGGGCTACACACCTACACACACACACACACACACACACCTACATGTACACACCAACACACACACACACACACACACACACACACACACACACACACACACACACACACACACACACACATACACACTCTTAATGGAAACACTGCTCTGTCGCGATTCTTTTCAAAGGTAAAGTATGTGTGTGTGTGTGTGTGTGTGTGTGTGTGTGTGTGTGTGTGTGTGTGTGTGTGTGTGTGTGTGTGAAAATCAAATAAGAGAGGAAGGGTTACTGTGTAAGATGAGAAGAGGGAGAGGGGAGGGTCTGATTCCTCCTCTCCTCTTACTTTAGCAGCGTGTGCAGCGCGTTATCTGTCCGGATTTATTTTAACTTTTTTTAAAGGTAAAGTTCAGGTTAATTTGTTTAATTTTTAATTTTTATTTTGTAAGAATTATTTTTATATATATATTTTTGCGCTGTGGAACGAATAATTCGAGTTTCCATTATTTCTTATCGCGAAATTCATTTGATTATGTTCGTAATCAAAGGTTCCACCGTATATAAAATGTACCTTAGGACACAAATATGGTGGCTTTGTATACATATATACAGTGTACCATGGGTCAAATAATGTACCTTGGGATACTTATATGCTAACTTAGTATACAGTACATACAGTATATGGTTCCTTAGGATACATAAAGTTTAGTGTACCTTAGGATACATTATATGTACCTTGGACACATACCGTAAAGTGTATACAGTATTGTATTGTGTACCGTAGGATACATACCATCAATTAATATATGGTACTGTAGTGTGCATACAGTGTACAGTGGGATACATAAAGTGTACCTTGGGATAAATATATGGTACCGTAGAGTGTACATAGTGTACTTTGTAATACATATACTTTAACTTGGGATAAACATACAGGATGTTGGGTGTATATAGTGAGCAACATTCTGAATGCACAGAAATAAAATCTGTTCAACTTCAATCTTAAACAAAATATAAAATTCTAAAACAAAAATATAAATATCTAAATATGGTATAAATATATGGTACCTGAGGGTACGTATAGTGTACCTTAGGGTACATATGTACCTTAAGATTAGTGCTGCACAAATTTTAACTTGCAATAAGCCTGCAAATTATTATAGGTAATACACGAATAGTCAGAAATTTAAGCATCTGTTTTTTGGTAAGCATTAAATTATTGGCAAACAGCCTCGTAATGACATCAATTGTGCCATTATTCTCTCTTAGCCTAGACGAATACATTTGAATACAACATGAGACATTTATTCATTAATTATTGCAGTTTAAATGGTAATTTAAATATGTGCCAAAATAATCTCTGTGATTATATACCGTGTATGTATAGTGTACCTTGGATACATATAGTGATTACAGTTAGAATAAGTCTTGTGCAGGAGTGTATGTCCTGTCAGTTTAGGAGAGGAAGACGGTGATGCTGAATTTCCTCCACAAATTTTTAATACCTTTACTAAGATCAAGTCAGGTTAACAGTTTTAAATCTTATAGTTGTGTTACTGTAGCGACGAGACACAACATTGCTAAGCAGTGAACAACACAGAAAGGTTAAATTACTGAGAGAGAAAATGTTTCTAGTCATTCCTATTATCCATCATAAAGTGGAAAAAAATATCACACGAAATATCGCAGACTTTGGCATTCAAGTTTGTAAAAACAGGAAGAGACGAGGAGAATATACAAGAAGGAAAACCAGACTCAGATGAAGAGGGGGACATTCTGCACCAATGTCCTCACATCTTGGCTGAGAGAAACATGTTATGTCACAGAGCGTGTGTTTTCTATCCAGATCTTCTTCGAATTCTGGATACAGAAACCTGAATGGAAAACCAGAAACTCAAACAGACACATTCACCTAGTGATCTGTGTAAAGTGTTCAGTTTGCAATGTGGATAAAGATGTGATAATGTGATAATATGGGAATGGGGCTGGAATAAACAGTTAGTGTGTGATCACAACCCAGCAGGAGCCCTAATGTTGTAATAGAGTTGTAATGACGGTGACGGTTGGGGTGGGCCGCTGTTTTTAAAAGTTGGACTGACTTTGATAAAATTACTTGGAGATAACGTTGAATGAACGACCCAAACACGACGCTGTAGATACAACCTCAAAACAACATAATTTGACCCTATATTTGGAGCGTTTATGTCGATTAAGATCTATTCACACAACATCCAACCACATCCTTTAAGTTTCTAACAGGGGTTAGAATTCTGATCAGAGATCGGGATGAACACAACTTCACAGCTTCCCGCAAACAGCCTAGTGTTGTAATCGTTTTCTAGGATTTTTTCCTAATTTTTTCCTAATTTACAGTAGTCGTGTCCAATTCCTCCCCATCACTAGGGGGCTCCCACATTAAGGCTACTGCTAACACTCAGTCGGGAGGACAATCATATGTTTCCTCCGAACCATGTGACGCCAGCCGATCGCATCTTTTCGAATTGCTCTATCACACAACGTTAGGAGCGGCGTAACACACTCGGAGGATAGCGCTATCCACTCCTTCCGCTTGCGTGAGCTCACAGACGCCCCTGATTGGCTGTAGAGCCGTGATTAATGTGGGAG
>JAQQZT010000017.1:546551-560492 GCA_030068275.1 Clarias platycephalus
CTCCCCCCTCCCCGCCCTCCTCTTTTTTCTCTTCTGTTATTCAGGAAACATTACTCCACGTGGAGCGCGTGCGGCGCACACATGAAATACCGCACGATTGCGTCATCATCAGAGCCAGCGGAAGTGAACTACATTCAAGATTCAGAGAACTTTATTAAATCCCAGAGGGAAATTACTTTATCTTGGTCATACAGCTGCATTGATTAATTTACCGGGAAAAAAATTGATTAGACAAGGAAAAATAAAATTCAAGAAATTAAAATTAAAAGAAAAGTCCAATAAATAGAAGTAAAAATAGAATTTAAATATAAATTTAAATATAGTTACACATTGCACTGAAAATAATTAAAATACCAATATTGTACTTGAAATGTAGTGTAATGTAGTGTACATCTCCCATAATCAACCGCTTTTAGAAGAAACTCTTTCGTGGGGAATAATAATAATAATAATAATAATAAGAGTAGACATGCCCTGGAGATATTTTTTTTTTTACTGATTCAGGATAAAGTTCTGATTAATGAACTAAGCATGCTAATGCTAGCTAATCCACCACAGGTTCCCGGATGAGACCCTGCGCTCTGATTGGTCTAAACTACTTCCACAGATTGGTAAAACGTTATTATTTAAATATTAATATTTTATATATGTACAATGTATATGATTTAAAATTAATATTTACATTAAACCACAAAAGCTAATCCAGCACTGATTTAGTTAATCTGATGGTGATTTACATTAGTAAAGCCAACAAGTATTAATTATAAACAGACAAAAATTTTATTATATTAAAGTCAATCATAACTTGAATTCTTCCTCAGTTACTGAAATTCTTCCTTCACTGTTCCTGAAATGACTCATCTGCGACACCGGAACCTTTATTCCGGGTGCTGTAGCTGCCCGGACACTTTCGGCCGCTGCACCAGGAAGTGTGTGCGTGCGCGACATTGAGGAGCCGTGATGTACAGGAGAGCGGTGTGTTCGCTTTATCAGGCCAGAACCGCGTTAAACCGCGCGCACGAGCCCAGACCGCGTCTGCGGAAATGTGTGGTCAAAACTTCCGGTTCGGGGTGAGTTTATTAGTTTATTCTGTCTGTCTGTGATTTTCAGCTGCAGGGTTAAAGCTCTTACTGAACACACACACACACACCTCCTGCAGAGCCTTTATACACACTGCACTCTGTCCAACAGGGGAGCAGCTTGAGAGCTAAAGTGTACTGATGTGTTAATATAAGGGTTTTATTTACTACAAGGGTCACAGGAGGTCCATTAGGGCCACTGCAGGACCAGCAGGGAGATTATAACCCCAGCGGGGTCGCTGGAAGTTCAGTCTAGAAGTCCACTGGGTAATCTCTGCTAAAGCCTGGTGGTTCTGTCCCGGTCTGCTCTAGGGCTCCGTATCCGGTACATCCCCGGGCGTTTGGGACGAGCGGAGCGAGCCGGTGTGAGCAGAAGAAAGATGGGGGGAGGACGGAGGAGCCCAGGAAAAGGGACGATGCCCAGGAAGAGAAGAACGACCGACCCGTAGTGAAGGAAGCGCGTGAAGACGCAGCAGAAACGAGAGAGACCGGACCCGAGACCGCGAGTCAGAACCCGGCCGAAACACCAGCGTCCGAGCAGAAGCTGGAGGAGAGGACGGGGAAGCAGGGTCTGCTGGAGCTGCTGGGGGCCATGAAGGTGGACACGACGACCAAAGCCAAGCTGAAGTCCCTCAGGAAGGGGACGAGTGGACCGGACGGAGCACTGAAGCAGAAGAAGGTGGTGATGGAGAGCACGAGCAGCATGTTCCAGCAAGCTACAACTTCACAGAGGTGAGACGCTGATCCGCCAGACAGAAACATGAAAAACACTCAGGGTGTCCGGTGGGCGTGGTTTAATATTCTAATGCGCATCATTGAGAATGTGGAAACTGAAAAGTTACTGATTACTGGATGAGAAGCGCTCTCTAAAGTGTGTGTGTGTTTCAGTGAGTCTCTGAGCCCTGAGCTGGTCGCCGCCGCCTCCGCTGCCGCCGCCACGCTTCCTGATCGCTCTCGAGCCGAATCCGAGCTCCTGAAGCAGCTGCGCAAACATGAAGCCGTGTGTGAGGAGAAGAGACGAGACGAGACGCAGAACATCGGGTCAGCTCTATGTAGCAGCACCAACACGCGCATGTGTATAATGAAAGCTTTAGTTTGGTTATAAACCTGTAAACTGTGTGTGTTTTCAATCTCAGGAACATCATCGCTGATATGAAGGTGGGGAAAAAGCCAGTCGGCAGACTGAACAGCTGGCCGGCCAATCAGATCCGGTTTGATGATGATGGGCGGGGCTATACGCACGACCGCGGCATCACGGGAGAGCTGGCCGAGATCCGCAGGAGGTAAACGCCACACGGGGCCGGGACACGGGCCGGGTCTGATACAACACTCTGCTCCTGTACGACTCTGTGTTCAGGTGAACATTTACTGTGTGTGTGTATAACAGGAATTCTGCTTTTACTGCAAAGAGGCTGAACATCTTCAGTGCTGCCGATCAGGACACACACACCCATCTGAGTGAGTAACAGTAAAGAACTTTCCAGAACTGCTGCTTAATATTTACTCTTGATGAAAATGTATCGAATGTCTCTTTCTAAGTCAGGAATTCTAACACACACACACCTTCTGTCTCTCTCTCACGGTGTTCATGTTTAGGCCCCTCCCTCTGGGACGCTGATTTAGCCAATCAGATTGCCCGGGTGGT
Organism: Clarias platycephalus; assembly: GCA_030068275.1. Taxonomy (NCBI): domain Eukaryota; kingdom Metazoa; phylum Chordata; class Actinopteri; order Siluriformes; family Clariidae; genus Clarias; species Clarias platycephalus. Next base: position 549,276 of record JAQQZT010000017.1, read on the forward strand.
GAACCAGCGACCTCGTAACGGGTTCGAGGAAACGATCCAGTGGACGAGAGAGGGAAAGCTCTGGGACTATCCCATTAACAACGAGGCGGGTGAGTCAGTCTACTCAGTGTGATGCCAATCAGAAGCAGGATCATGGCGAGGGCTTAACCCTAGTTAATAGTTTTCAGGACACTGCCCTTTAATTAAAGCTCCGCCCTTAGGAAAGATATTATAAAGTGAGAGGGGAATTCCTCACTGCAATAGAATTAAACTGTATAATTATAATATCGTGTGTGTTAGGCATGGAGGAGGAAGCGAAGGTGCCGTTTCACGAGCACGTCTTCCTGCAGCGCCACCTGGAGGACGGTTTTCCTCAGCATGGTCCCGTCAGACACTTCATGGAACTGGTCGTCACCGGATTGTCCAAGAACCACCACCTCGGCGTTGCCCAGAAACTGGAGCACATCGCCTGGTTCCGAGACTACTTCCTGCAGAAACAGGAAATCCTCAGCGAGGTCGAGGCCTGAGCCGTGCAGCGATCAGGGAGACCTTGTGCATAACCTGTTCACACTGCGCTCACCTACACACCTGTACAATACTAAAGAACTTCACCAGGGGGAGACAGAGGACAGATTTATTTATCTGGAGGGTCTCTGTACCAGCACCAAATTACCGGTGGTGGTTTATAGCAGAGCGAATGCACACACACATCATCAAGACAATCTCTCATTTCTGTGTGTGTAGAATCAAGTTTCGAGTATAAAGTTGTTGTAATTTAACCTAAACCTGTGTGTTCTGCTCCTTCACTCAGATTAAAGGGATTGTCTGAGACAGATGTTCCAGTTGTTTTATTGAAATCTCTATAAACAATGTACACAGTGAAGAGCTGTACAGAGAGCGTTAAACAAAAAGATAAAGTGATTCACTAAACTACACAGCAGAGTTCATACACAGCTCGCCCTGATCTCTCACACACCTCAGCTCACTAGAAACAACAAAAGACCCCTTACACTCTCCCGTACATCATCACAGCTCAGTGTGTGTGAGTGACATATCACGAGACTGAAACCTAAAGCATGGATAAAGTATTAAAGTAAACTTCGGCGGCTGTGACGTGATTCCCGAACGAGTCATAAACGGAGAATTCTTCAAAAGAACAGAGACGCTCTTGGGATATAAATCCAGATCTGGCCACACGATGGCGCTGCATTCCGCACCCAGACATCTGCAAGACAAAGGATGGCATGATCATTACTTCTACTCACACACACGGGTATAAGAGTCATGCTGATATTCACTAATAAGATAAATCAGTTTAAAGGTCACTTATTACACTAAATTAACTTAAGTCGTGTTTAAACATCTCCATTACATGCGTGTTTATACATTAAAAAAAAAAACATTCATGCTTTTTGTCCTTCCTCCCATGTTACCATCAGCTCAAGTTTAAACAAGCCAATAAGATTTCCCCACCTAGTGTGACCTCATAAGAGCAGCCCGCCTCCTGTCCTGCAGCTCACTAATACACGGACACTGAAACCTGCGACCCGTGTTAACTCAATAGAGAAACTACGGGACCTGTTCCTGTACCAGCTGTTGCCATGGTTACGTTAACAGTACTCACATGAGTAGGACGATAAGGCTGAATACACGTTAAAAAAATCTCACCCTGAGTTGAGACTTCACCAGCGGCGGTAGCTTGTGCCCTGGCGCGGGTGGGGCGGGACTTTGTGCCGCAGCGTCTGCATGTTCTTGTACTTGGTCATGATGCTCTGACTTTTCCGGAACACAGGCTTCTGATGGAGCGACGGGCGTGGGAATACGGTGGCCTGCAAGGGACACCACGGGGGGGGGGGGTTAAAAAAGGCAAATGAATCCAAACTACAAAACCAGGGAGAGAAATGGAGATAGCCTCCTAGTGGCCTGGAAGAGAAACTGCAGCACATATAATTACCATCAGTGGTCTCCTGAAGACGCCGTCGGAACCCTTCTGGAGTACAGGGGCAGCACGGAAATTGGGTTTCTACACACACACACTAAACTTAAAGCTGTGCAATTAACATGAAACAGTTCTAGATGTTTGAGGTTTCTCTAGAAGGTTTACCTGGAAAGGACCGGGCTTCCGTAAGGGTTTTCCTGGACCGTCCATTAGCCTGCAAAACACACACACGGTCTAAAACATGTATGACTATGTACACAGTGCTAAGACTGTGTGTATAGGTGATAATTAGAAGATGAGTGTACCGGTGCTGCTTCTGGTCGTGTGCTGAACTCCCAAAGCGGTGATTTGGGTTCTGACCTGAAGAAGATGATGTGATTTCAGTAAAACCCGCTCACAGCGTCTCTTTGGCAACACATTATTGGTGATTGTTTATTTTACCCGTTTTATTATCATTATGGGATATCCTGCTCTTCCAGGACGTGCTGCTCTTGGGACTCGAGCTCCTGGTTCCAGCTTCCCAGTGAGAAACCACCACCAGGTCTCGGGTCAGCTGTCTGTCCAGGGGTGAAGAGCTGCACAAGTTCGTGTGTTGAATATTAAACAAACAAGAAAACACAGGTGAGGAGAACCATAAGAGAAGACCGATCAACAACAAATAAAGCATCATCACTGGCATGACTTCCTGTTTGGAATTAACCACCGCGGACAGAGAGGACATCACCATGCATTTCATACAATTAAACCACTAAACCACACGGGTACCTCGGCTGTGAGCGCAACTGTTCAGACAATAACACTGATATTACTGTAATGAAAGAAAAAAAGAAAGAAAAACGGCAAAAGAACTAGAGATGGATCTCTGCTGAGGTACTTACAGCACGGCTAGCCCTTCATCTCCAAGCTTCAGTTTCAATTGGTAGATTAGTTTTCTCTCATTTGCTCGGGATTTTAACCGCTCTCTTCACTGCTCTAAGTGAATAATCGAGACAGACGAACCATACGCCCAGGCCCGGGTCTGAGTTTCTCTCTCCTAAACCTCGAGCGTCCACGTCATCTCCACCTTGATTTTTTTTTTTCCCCCCGTCCATACAACACACTTCTCTTGTAGCGTTTTTTTGGTTCCTGTCCGAATCCCTTTTCCCGGTTTATTCCCATTATGTTCCATTCGGGCGAGTCTAGGTCAAGACCGTAGCCTAACATCCACCTTCCTCTTCCTGTAGCATAAAGCATTTCTCACATCAGGTGTACTCTAATCGAGCGTGAAGCTCTTCGAACACGTCTTCAGAGGATCCTGGCACTTTTCTTCAGAGCTGTTCAACTGAGGAACATCACCGTGTTGGAACAAATCCAAAGAAAGAAACATCAACTGAGCCGTGAGCCGGGCTTTGAACATTTCTTCAAAAGGTGATCAACTCTGGGAGGAACATTTGAGGAACATGCTGGTTTTTGAAGACGTCTTAAAAAGAATAATATTTAATTTAAAAAAAAAAAAAAAAAAAAGGGTTGAACGAGATCTTCAGAGCTGCTCATCTGAGGAACACGGTGGGTTTTATTTAAACACCTCTTTTGTGATTTCTTTTTCGGTTTTTCTTCAGAAGCGATTGACTCCTCATCTGAGTAAAGAGGCTTTTCATTCCAAATCCAGTAACCTGATGTTAGACGTATTGACCCATTGTGATGGGAGACACTGGCCCAGGTACCGCTTATTATAAAAGGGTAGTGTTCCTGGCTTGAACTGGCGACATTGGTATCTTCTAGAAAACGATTGGTCTCTGTGGCAGAGTCGCAGCAGAAGTGCTCACTGTTGGTGTGATGGCACACATGGGAGAAACTCCAAAATCTGAAGGTTTGTCAAACACCTGAGGGGCAAGGTCCATCTCCAGAAATCCTGAAGGAACTGGAAGTTCTGGAGTGGAGGTAGTGTTTCTCATCTCCTTGGAGAGTAAATCAGAGATCTTCTTCAGATTTTCCATGGTGTCAGGGGAAGATGCAAAAAAAAAAAAAAAAACTTCAACCACCTTCATCCTTATTAGTTAAATTCCCACATTCTCTTCTGTTCCAGAAATGCCTTCAGGAGGACCTTTGCTCAGCATGTTGGAGGACGTAACCTTAAGCGTACCCGAGTTTACACACGCAGAGCCTCGCTAATCTGAGCTATCGTTCAGGTGAAAGGCAGAAAGGCGTGTTGACTTTTTTTTTTGGGAGAGCCACGTGAAGGGTTTATAAGCGTTACGAGATGCCTGTGTGTCTGGGCCTGACCGTGACGGAGGTTAAAGGTCATGAAACTCTTTTCAGACTGACTTTTTCTTTCTTTTTTTGAGGTGGTATGAATTAGACAGCACTTCTGGTACTTTCCCCTTATATATCCCTGCTGTGTTAACGTTAAGGACAGAAGGTTACACGTCTTATAGGTGATTCAGGTGAGGAGTAAAGAAGCCTCTACTGGTGTTTCTCATGTGAACAGGGTGATGCCCCTTTGGTGAAAGCAGTGCCAGAGACAAACAGGGAAGTCTGGAACCTTCTAAACATCACGCAGCCATTGCCACAGTATGAGGGGAGATACCGTACCTGCGTGCTCGGACAGAGCGCCGGGGTTCCACCTGTGTCTCGGAGTCCAGTTCGAGCTCGGAGGATTTGGAGTCGGCGTCCACGGGTGACTCCCGCGACGGTCGCCTCTTCACATTTTTCTTCAGAAGAATCTTGTGAGGCGGAAGTCTGGAGGACTCGCCCATGTGCTCCGCCTCCCGCATCTTGTTCCTCTGTATCTTGTCTGAAGGCCTGGGCTTCGGCGGGGGCATTTTAAATCTCGCCACGGATTCCTCTCTGAACTTGCGCCCCTTCATCAGCCGGGACTTGTCCTTGAGGGACAGGCCGCGACCCCCAAAACCTTTAAGAGGCATCGGCCGCACTGGCATCTCTCTGCGGAAGCGTTTGGGCGGTCCGTGTTCCAGGTCGTGCGGCAGCGGTGGTGGCGGACCCATTTCCTGAAACCTCCTCTTCATTGGACGCATGGGGGGCCGCGGAGATGGAGCGAATCTGGAAAACGAGTTGGAGGAAGTCGATGGACCGGATTTCCATGAGGGTGATCTGTAAGAGGGGCGAGGGTACGGTTCACCCGCTTCCCCACGTGCCCACTCGGGGGCGTGGTGCCCGGGCCGTCCCCTTCCTCTGCCCTTGCCGGCATCTCCGTGCTGCTTGCGTGGATCTCGCTCTGTAGACCACCTGCATATCCATCACAAACAATACAAACAAGTGGGTTATAACGCCAGGGCCTGCTGCGGGCACAGGGTTAGGGGCATTTCATTACTTTAATTATTCTACATCCAGCCCCGAACCTGCTGAATGCCACAGGGGCGGGGCATAAAACGGGACTCGTTATAAAAAGGGTACATAACACTTTCGTCACAAAGACTGAGGGACTTCTAAAGGGACCTCTCTCTCTTTTGTTTTATTTTAAATTAGATCCTTTTTTGCAAACTTTACCCCCAGCAAAACAAATGAAGTAAAGGAACTGCAGAGTGGAGAGGGATCTTAACATTTATCTCCCTGTTGTGTTGACCTTTGACCCTAATACTTCTGTTTATTCATATCTCTACCATTATCACCATCATCACCACCCGGCCTGCACGTGTCAGCCGTGATTCCTGTACCTCTCTGGATACGAGTTCCTCTCATCGAACTCTCTGGGCTTTCTCAGGGGCGGGCCAGAGGGCCTGGGCTCCCCGTTGGGGTGAGGGTAACCCCCCCGGCCGTTCCAGCGATGCCCTCTGTTGGCGGGACGCCCGAAAGGCCTGTCTCTGGGGTTTGGTGGCCTTCCGGGACCCCAGCTCCTCTCCTGCTCGTGGGGAGAGTTTTGGAATCGTTGCGGGACTCTGAAGGCGTTATGTGGCGACGGACCCCTGCGCTCTGACGGAGGGCTGTGGAAATATCTGGAAGATGGCGAAACGTGACCGGAATGGTTGCCGTGGAACGGCCTGTGGTGGCCCGATGGTCCGTGGGGCGAGTGCCGGTTTTGGACAGGGGGAGGGCGGTTCAAGCGAGACGGGGGGGACCTCCTTCGGCCGTGCTGAGAATCCTGAGACACGGGGTATGGTCTGAAGTTATGCTGGTTCTGAGGCGTCCAGTGTCCATGCGCTCGCTCTCTCGGGTCTCCCATCGGGGGTCTCTTGTTCCTGGGGTAAGGCGAATGTCCTCCGCCATTGCCCTCTCTCCAGCTGGGAGGGGCCTTACCTGGCGGGCCTCGAAATCCCCTAGGAGGCGGGCCCGGTCGCCCTCCGTGGTGCTCACCATGACCGCCGTCAGAGAAAGACCTGAAAAACAACAACAAAAGGAAACACTAAGGCACTGAAACTAACAGGAAGCTGAAGATCTGCAGGAACTGAGAGGGAGGAGTACCTCTGTCTGGAGCGAGGAGAACCTGAGTGAGGTCTCACCATCATCACACTGCTCACACTCCTGAGGGCATGAACGGACGGACACACACATATATATATACAGAGAGGAAACCAAAAAATTTAACTCACTTTAAGAGAATAACAAATCAGATAGAGGCAAAAATTTAAATAAATAAAAATAATAATCAAATAATAATCGAAATCACGTGACTTAAATCAGTGGGAAAAGGTAACCGTTACACTCACGAAACTAATATACACTGAATAAAAATATACATTTAAAAACATGCACGCCATTTATTCGTGTGCGTGTGTGTGTGTGTGTGTGTGGACAAACCGAAAGTAGGCCAGCTAAACTAAACTAGCTGAACAAACGCCACACTTTATCACCAATAATCTACAGCACACACACAGTTTAACCATTACAACTATTTTATCAGTAATTAAAAATATTTTCTGTAAATGTATATGAGCTGTAATTTGTTGTAAAGAACTCACCCAGTGTTATTTGAGAAGCTAACGCAACACAGGAAGCTAGATCAGCTAGCAACACGAGCTAGCTACCTCTTAACCGCAATCCTGACTACTTTGGAGCAAAATCAGTCAAAAATAAATTAAAATATATACATCAACACATGTTAAATCGATGTTTTTAAATATATCGCCGTAAACCTAAGCTCTAGTTTCGCCTTTACGTCCACAACGCGTCGACGCTAATCACACAACTGCAACCTACACTGTAATTTTCCCCCACCCACACTCCGAGAAACCCGCCTCCTCGACAACGATTGGGTAATCCAACTGTCAATTAAACGAAACAGTCGCAAGGATGCATGTAACCAATCCTGTTTGAGGAGACGTGTTTGTATCAGCCAATCCCAACGCGTTGAAAGGCGGGATTTGTTAAAATGGCAGGTTTGAGGCATAACGTCCTACGACAGCTGGTTGATGAAGAGGTGACGACAAATCAATATGGCGCCTGACAATAAAGCGGCATGGAAACCCGATCTCAGATCAGTTTCAGGGGCCGAGTCTCAATGGAAATGGGTGAATGTTGAAGCAGCGGACTGACTCCGGATCTGTCGGAGCGGTACATTCCTGACTGATGATAAGCCTTCAGCTGCTGTGTTCCGTCAGTCAGAGATGAACTTTAAATAAACTCCAGCAGCGGTGTGTGGTGATAAAGCACACAATCCCTGTCAGTTCGTGTCAGTTAACAAACGTAAACTCTGTCCAAAGCTTTTAAAGCGTTAAGTTAAGCTCTTCGTTTTTAAGTACATTAAATCAGACCCACAGAACAAACAGACTTCATCACCTGAAACAGCTACAGGAGGAATAAATAAAACCTGTATAAAATTATTATTAACATAATTCCAAAATATTCACTACATACAGTCTATTTACAATCACTTATTTTTATTTTGTGAAATTTACATAGTACTCCTAAGGTGTTCGAGTCAAAGAGGGACTTTTGACTGTACAGAATAACAGAACACGGTTCTAAGAGTAAAATCTCCCTTTATTTCTCTATAAAATCCCCTGATACACTAATGCACTTATCCCAGTGTTTCACTAGTGCCTGGACACCATCAAGACAGAAAGTTTTCTCAGAACGTCAGAGCCGTGTTTAGACTAGCATGCTTGCCGTCTGAAACGCCGGCCTCCCAAGAACTCCTTTACTGGCCCAAACATGTGCAAATGTCTTGGGAGTGAGGTCAGGACTGCATGGGGGACGTGGAAATAACTCCCAGCTAAGTTCTGTAATGTGCAAGTGGTGTTGGTGAATGAGTGTGTGTACAGTTCCTACACACAGATACTCTTTTGATTTTCAAGGATCAGGCGTTCCACTCGCTGAATGTTCACAGGAACAACTGCAGTGGACTCCGAGCCACCTCAGCTGGGATCATCATTCACAGATGTATGGCCTCATCCCAGACATTTCCAGGAATAGGCTCCAGGTCTCTAGCGACAGTATAAGTGCTATAGGAGATTAATGAATAAATAAAGTGGTTCATAACTAATGGCGTTTCTTCCACCTGTTCTGAGTAATTTAGACAGAAAGAGAACTTTATGATCTCTGAGAGAAACTGTTTATTGTTTTATTGGCTTGTGGATAAACCCAATGTTAACAAAACACAAACAGGAAACACACTAACAGAGCTGATTTTGTAATATTTATTAACATATTTTTAATCATATTAATATGCATAACACAGCATTCAAGCTTCATTCAGCTTGTTTACAGAAAGTTCAGTGCAGTAAGATGATCGATACGCTAGCAGGAAGGAAAAATGGAGAATCCCGTTTCATGTAAAAGCTGTTCCAGTGTGTGCCGGTTTGATCCTCACTTGCAGCAGCACTCATACACGTTTAAATTCTGTCTAAGATGAAGTGTTTAAATACTTATTACATTACAGTAATATTGTGGATCTGAAGTAAGGCTAGGCCCTGACGCTAGCATGACGGCCGTGTCCCACACGCTAACGCTAACCCTGTCTTTAATACAGCGTGTGGATGGATCACATGTCCCGCTTCAAAAAAACTAACAAGACACAGCCTGTGGAACCTGCAGCCGGCTCCTTGGCCTGAAGTGGTGTGTACCAGCAACCCTGATCATCACACACAGTCTGTGTGTTTCAAAACGTCCAGTTCACACACATGAGTATTTCATCCCACCGACACTGCAGATTTAATATTTAACAGTAATTTTTTTTTAATCTGATCATTACGTGCTTAACCTTTATTTTTATTATAGTGTATTATTTCCAGCTTTTTAAGCAAAATTAGCACTTGAGGCAAACAGCATGCTTGCTAACACAGCTAGCTACCCGGCTCGCTCACACGAGCTACAGTGGCAGCTCATCTACGCTGATGTTAGCTAGCTAATCGCATACACTATGCTTTAAAATTGTGCGCTACATTCCAGTCATACTGTGTGTTAAAGGTAAAACCTAGAGTATTAGCATAACCACGGCGCTAGGCTACTGATGAGGTTAACAACCTCCGACACTCACGCTGATGCGCGTCTCCTTTGTAAGGATGTTCCTCTTCTTCATTAATAAGCATGTCACACACATCCTGTAGAACTGTACAGTTAAGTATTTACACCCCAGGTTTGCAGATACATCACAGCAACAGCATGTTGTTTTTTTTATAATCGCAGTATGATGTCATGAATGCGTACTGGTGTATAGTTTTTAAATCATGACCTCTTATAGAGAAGAACATGCCAGCTAACATAGCTAACTAATTAACTAGGTAACTAAGTAATGCTAGCTAGGCAGATCTATTTGCGTTGCACTGGCATGTTTATGGGTTAAATAAAACCGATTATTATGATAAATATTGAGTGTGTGTGTGATTATCAGAACAAGCCTAAAACAGAATTACGCAGTGCTAACAAACAGCACACGCATCTGCACATGTCCTCATTATGCAAGCAGAAATAAACAAATAAATAAGTTTCATTGTTTACATTCAGTCCAGCCGCGAGTGTGTCGGTGCTATTACTAGCTGTAGCGGCCAATGCTAATGTGGCTAACGTTAGAGGGGAATGCTCAGTCTGTTCATCCAGCGATGAACCATTTTCCCTTTTTCTTCGTCCTCTTCCTCTCTGTCGCTCGCTCAACCTGCACACACACACACACACACACTCACTGATATAACAATATGATATAGTGATATAGTGATTTTTAAAATATTATTTATGGAAGGAGTCTCCATAAATAATATTTTATTATTTTATTATTTTATCACCTTCAGGTGAGCTGACACAGCGTTGCAGTTTCTCAGTAACATAAAAAGCTGTGAATTTTGAGCATGTGTGTGTGTGTGTGTGTGTGTGTGTCTTCACCTCTCACTCCTTCCTGCTCCTCGTGTTCACTGTGTTAGATGCCTGTTTCAGCTCGATGACGTTTTTGTTGCAATCTCCATGGGCGGTGCTGCGGGGCATTATGGGATACATCACATGACCAGTCAGATCCAGCAGGTCCTCCAGCGCCTGTGTGTTGTTCACAATGTTCTGAACTTCAGCAATCGGAGAGAATTTCGGAATCGAGACGAGTACCTCTTTAGACACGGGGCTGATGAGAAACACGGAAACGTATCTTCAGCTCAAGAACACCTGGTGGAGAATATCTACTACACTACTGACGTCCCACAATGCAACAAGTTACTGTGTAATCTGAATACCCACAATGCACTTCACTACAGGAAACGAGACCGATCATGTTACTGATCCTGAACAAGGTCTCACCTGACCTCCATCGACTGCGACTCTTCTGCTGGTTCCTTTCTGGTCCCGCCCCTTTTCTGCAGAGACTCCAGGTCACTAGTAGGTCGTGGGACCTGTGATGGAGGTTGTGGACTGAGAGAGGAGGAGCTATGTGATGGCTTCTTTGATGTCAGCTGTGATGTCATCATGATTGTTTTCACCTGCAAGCTCATCTGGGCATTCACTTGCTCACTCTTGACTGGGCTGTTCACCTCCTGGGTGGTGGGGTTTTTCACCTGGCTGGTCCCCTCCTGGAAGGTTGGACTCTTTAGTGAGCTGTTCGCCTGTTCAGAAGTTGAACCCTTCCCTTGACTGTTCATTTGCTGAGCGTTTGGACAGTGCACAGCACTTTTCACCTGTTGTGAGGGTGGAGTCTTCAGTGGGCTGTTCACCTGCTGAAAGGTTGCACTTCTTATTTGGTTATTCACTTCTTGAGTGGTTAAAGTTTTAAATGAACTGTTCACCTGTTGGGAAGTTGAACACTTTGCCTGGCTGTACACCTGCTGAGCGCTTGGACTCTTCACTGGGCTGTTCACCTGTTGGGAGGTGTGACTCTTCCCTGGGGTGTTCACCTGTTGGGAGGTTGGGTTCTTCACTGGGCTGTTCCCCTGTTGAGAGTTTGAACTCTT
>JAQQZT010000017.1:723080-734625 GCA_030068275.1 Clarias platycephalus
TCTAATATCACAGTCTAATATCACATTCTAATGTCACAGTCTAATATCACAGTGTAATATCACATTCTAACGTCACAGTCTAATATCACATTCTAATATCCCAGTCTGTCACATTCTAATATAAGTCTAATATCACAGTCTAAAGTCACATTCTAATATCACAGTTGAATATCACAGTCTAAAATCACAGTCTAATATCACATTCTAATGTCACAGTCTAATATCACAGTCTAATATCACAGTCTAATATTCCAGTCACAGTCTAATGTCTGATGATGATGAAGGTGTAATGATGATGATGATGATGAAGACGTGATGACCTCAGTGGCTCTCTGACAGACCCATCTGCAGGGTCTAATCATTACCTCTGAACATTTAGTAAACACAGTAAATAAACACAGACACTGTAGTGGCGTCAGTCGTCACCTTTCACCTGCTCCGCTCCTGACTCTCACAGAACCATCAGGCCATATGAAAAATGAACATTAACCACAGTACTGTTATAAAACCCTGCTTTATGGAGAATGATCATCTAAAAGCATTTTACTGAAGGCTTTAATTTTTTTGGGACTCTGCGCCTGCACTCGGTTCGCCTGTGACTGTCACACACACTTCCTGTTCACTAGTAGAGAATTAACTATCATCCTTATCAGCACACAGAAATCCCTCAATGGGCAGAGCTGAGACCCCAAACACACAGAAACATGCCCCTATTACCCCACCTGTCTTTGAGTAATACAGAGTGAGCATAAATACTAACCCCTGATTTTAAACTTTTACTGTAACACACTGAACCCATGCAGTCCACGGTTTACTGACACAGAAAGTGTTAAAAAATAATCTATGGTAATACCAAAACAGTCACTTTTATTTAGCAGAGTTTCTATGTTGTAATTGTACATAATTAGAAAAGGACTTTACGCTCACTCTGTACAATATCTTATTAACTTGCAAAAGTATTGCCACCCTCCCCCCACCACACCACCCTATTACATCTTTATACAATTTGTAGTGTTAATGAATTGGCCTTAATCAGTATTTAACGTCATGAAGCTACACTAAATAATGTATAATAGTGAAACTGTGAAAAATCAATATGGGGTGCAAAATAATTTAATTTTTAAGTATAAAAAAAAGATATACTATATGTTATAATTCTATCTGTGTTCTCCCAATAATGTATTTAATGTTGCTCAGGTTTTAGATATGCTTTTTTTATTGATCTGTCTGGATTGCTGCCGGTTCCTCATGGTTCCTCATGAGTATTATGGTTATGTGACACTTTAATCACACACAACTCGACCCTGTTTACTGATCAGGTGACTTCCGATGGCGCTAGAACTAATTTACAGGTTTCACATGAACACAGTAAATGCTTATGCAGGGACAAATCCAGGAGATTGAACAACACGATAAATCAGACATTTACTTAATTAGAGGGAAATCCTGACCATATAAGGATAATATGTGACCAAATATTTAGTACCATTTGTCTTCCGGAGCAGAATGGGCGTGGCATTAAACATAGCTTGATGAAGAGCACTCAGGGTGAAGCGGTGGGTTTCATCATAGGGTGTGTGTGTGTGTGAGATAGAGCGAGGAGAGAGAGAGGAGATACCTCTTTAATCCTCACTGCCCTGTTTGATGACATCACTTGTTTACCGCTCTCTAGTTCCTGTAGTGTTCAGGGATTAAGTGAGGAGAAAGTCCAGGAACCATGTTCACACAATGAGATACGTGTGTGTGTGTGTGTGTGGTTTTAGACATGATCACAGTGGACTGATGGTGTTTATGTGTGTGTGGTTTGGTGTTCGTTCTGGAGTTTTGGATGTGTGTAAGAGAGTGAGAGTATATGTGTGTGTGTGTAAGAGTGTGTGTGGGTGTGTGTGTGTGGGTGCAGGCTGTTGTGTCACCCACATCTTCAATTTAATTTAATCAAGCTGTTTAGACCAAAGTCCCTTGACTTTTATGACACTGAAACTTCTGTCGTACCGAGTCAGCAAAGTGTGTGAGAGCTCAGGGTTACTGTTAGTCCATTCATGCATCTGTAGAGCTTATCCTGTATTCAGGGTTGTGGGGGCGAAGCCTCTCCCAGGAGACGTGACAGGGTGCCAATCCATTGCTGGGCACACACACACATATTACAGGCAATTTGGGAACGCCAATTAGCCTAATCTGCATGTCTTTGGACTGTGGGAGGAGACACACCAACATGCACGCGCACAGACCACGAGGCGGGAATGGAACCCTGACCCTGGAGGTACAGGGTACATGTTAGTTTAAAGGTCCCGTATTTGACTATTTCTTTAACAGGCTCTTCTCTGATGGGTTCACATTAGGGGAAAAAAGCTAATAGTTTTTTTTTTTAAGTTCTGGGCCATACAAACCTATACAACAATAATAATACAAATTATTTGTCACATTTGTGTCCTTAAAGCACCCTGAAATGATCTCCCAGTTATGAAGTTGGGGTCAGAGTGCAGGTCAGCCAGGACTGATATCTGGAGATGCTTAAGAACATCTGAATCTCTCACATATGTGTGTGTGTGTGTGTGTGTGTGTGTGTGTGTTTCCAGTGAGTCTGAGGTACTAAGGATTGTTCCTGTCCATTAGCATGCTTCCTTTATGAATCATCATCGCTGTTGCATTCACACTGACATTTTAATCACGTGCATTTTTCACGTGTGTCTTTGGTCAGAGATGCAATAAATCACATCACGTTATCAGGTTTAACAAACAGACCGCTCATGAACAAAGACCACTTTTTTACAATGTGAGATTTGTGTGTTTATCAGCCACATGAGGACGAAAACATGCAGTGTGTGCAGAGAAGTGTGTGTGTGTGTGTGTGTGTTTGAGGTGCGTTAATAAATCTCATGTGTGTGTTCAGGTTACATCCAGGCGTGTCGCGCACTCATAATCGCCTCCATCGTGTTGGGGACGTTCGGGCTGATCTTCACGCTGATCGGCATGCAGTGTTCCAAAATCGGGGGAGAGAACTACCTAGTGAAGGGACGGATCGCCGTCCTCGGAGGAGTGTTCTTCATCCTGGAGGGTACTGAACACACACACATACATGCAAGCTGCGTTCCACTACTTCACAGGGTGCTTCCTACTGCCTGCTCTGTTCGCAGGGAATGTCGTTGAAGGGAACTTCCATCGACAAAACACCACTATTCGGAACACCCTGCGAAATCACCTGCGCAGACGTCACTTCCTCCGTGCGTTACCATGGTAACATAAGCACCTCGGATACCTGTCGCTGCTGTCGTGAAAATTTCACACTATGGACATTAAATATTGAATATTCATTGAAACAAAACCTGATACCATTATAAAACAAAAATATAAGGATTTCTTGATTAAATAAAAGTTTCAATTACTCAATAAATTTTATCAATTTTATTATCAAAATTACAACAATAATGATAATAAATATATAAATAGTTTTTCGAGCTCCAGCGAGACGCAATGACTGTTTTCATCCCCTTTTCTGGTGAAGTGAAGATCTGTTGTTCACTTGTTCCCTACACCATTCGCAGTTCCCTTTGAAGTGAACATTTTCGCTCCCTGCGGTTTGGAATCACACTTAACATACAGTATACTGCGCAGGGGACTTCAGGCCGAATAGAAATGCACCTTAACTAATGCGCACATGTAGAGTACTAGAGGGGAAGTGCAGACTACACAATGTGGTTATGTAGCGTTAGAGTGCCACCTGCAGCACAGAACCATCACTCATCAGTGTTAAAGCCTTGTTCATGTTAATGATGTGTTCTTCTTGCCATGAAGCTGGAAAACACAGCGCATCACATCAGCATCTGATCACTCACTCACTCACTCACTCACTCATCTATACCGCTTTATCCTTATCCTATACCGCTTTTTATTCAGGGTTGCGGGGGGCCTGGAGTCTATTCCAGGAGACTTCGGGCACGAGGCAGGGTACACCCTGGACATGGTGCCAGTCCATTGCAGGGCACACACACACTAACCTGCATATATTTGGACTGTGGGAGGAAACCGGAGTACCCGGAGGAAACCCACCAAGCACGGGGAGAACATGCAAACTCCATGCACACAGAGACGGGAATCGAGCTTTGTTCTGAATTCAATAGAATTTATTTCTTACAATCATTTTGTTCTATTTCATTACATCTGATGAACAAAATGTTACAAAGTGTTATAAAGATTTATAAACATTAGGGACAAAGAACCCAAAGCAGAGTAATGACCTCTGAGCAGATTCTCACGCCACTGGCTCATCGAATGGCGTCAGTGGTATTACCACACAGAAAAGTACATTACCATGATAATCTCTATCACATCCGCAACAATTGATCCTTGTGAGAGGAAAACAGATCTTGCGATATTTTCCCCGATCCTGATTCACAGGACATATTTTTAATGTTCACTTTAGTGACAGATTTCACTGCGCCTTTCAGTGATCTTGGTATTTATACTGTGTTATTTGTGTACACATCCTTGTTGGGTGAAAAAGAGTCTGTGTGTGTGTGTGTGTGTGTGTGTGTGTGTGTGTGTGTGTGTAATGTAATGTTCTGTTTCTGCAGGTGTGTGTACAATGATCGCCGTGTCGTGGTACGCGTCCAACATTATACAGCAGTTCTACAATCCGCTTTATGACGGAATCAAGTGAGTGTGTGAATGTGTGTATGATGATGATAATGCCAAGGACAACAAAGATGTGATGATGATGGCGACAATTCAATTCAATTCAACTTTATTTGTATAGCGCTTTTAACAATGATCATTGTCGCAAAGCAGCTTTACAGAATCAAAAGAAAATTATGGAAATGTGTATGAAATGTGGAAAATGTGTATGAATCAAAATACCACGATGTGTGTTTTGCAGGTTTGAGCTAGGAGAGGGGCTGTATATCGGCTGGTGTTCAGCGACGCTCGCGCTGATCGGTGGCTGCTGTTTACTGTGTGTGTGCGAAACGGATAGCAACAGTGATAAAGTGTAAGCTTACTTCACACACACACACATGAACACACACACACTTTCTTGCCTCACTATCTGTTTTTGCAACTCTCCCAGCAGAGTGACAGCACACTCTCCCTCGGCTCTGTCCCGAATCTCTCGCAAGCCCTCCATGCAGCACAGACTCAGCTCATACATCTAAGGGCCATCATCATCACCAACATCACAATCATTGTCATTACGACTGTGAACTGCACCGAGAAGTTCTTTTGAGGAAGAGGAGGGAGTGAAGTGATGAAGAGTAAAGTTGTGTGAATTGGGACAGAGCCGCTGTGCCTCTGCCCTGTACAACACTGTGAACTGTGGGCCATGTGACTGACTGGCTGAATAAGAACAATTTGGATGAAGTTTGGACTGTTCACCTGGAAAACACACACATGAACATACACACACCATGAAAGAAACATTTAAATGAGACACTATGGCGATGCAGCTTGAGTTTTATTTGTTTTTCTATTTTTTTTTTCTTTAAATTATTTTGTGGTTTGTAAATAAAGTCTTACATCTCTCATATCCTACCCTGACTGTTACCTGTCTTACCCACAGGGTTTCCTGTCTCACCCTAACATTAACATTTACAGCATTTGGCAGGTGCTCTTTTCCTTATTTTACATCTGAGCGGTCGAGGGTTAAGGGCCAACAGTGGCAGCTTGGTGGTGCTGGATTTTAAAACTAGAATCTTCTGATTAATAGTCCAACAGAATGCTATCCTGGTAATATTATCCACATGAGCTTTAAATGCAAGACTGGAATCTATAATCACACTAAGGTATTATACTGCTGATATTATACTATACATACTGATGAAACAGTATGGCCTTCCAGATTTACAGTGTGATCAGAAAACTTACTTCTAGCTGCATGCCGTTCTATGACTAGAACTTCCATCTTATCAGGATTAAGCAGAAGGAAGTTAATTAACATCTCAAGGACATCTCTTATGTCCTTACACATGCTACTTGCTTGACTCCTTGCTCAACTTTATAAAGCTGGCTTTTCTTATCTGGCTTTGCTGAGACATATAACTGTGTGTCATCAATATAACAGTGAAAACTGAGAAAACTGAAAAAATAGAAAATAGCAGTGGGCCTAAAACTGAACCCTGTGGAACACCAAATTCCACTTGAGAACATGTAGAATAGTCACCATTTAAATCTACAAACTGATAACAATCGGTCAAAAAAGATCTGAGCCAGGAGAGGGCCGTTCCCTTAATTCCTACTACATTTTCTAATCTGTGAAGAAGAATACTATGATCAATAGTGTCAAAAGCCGCATTGAGGTCGAGTAGAACAAGTATAGTGATGCATCTCTGATCAGATGGCAATAGGAGGTCATTTACTGCTTTAACAAGTGCTGTCTCTGTGCTGTGATGAGGCCTAAATCCTGACTGATACAGTTCGTTTATGTTATTTCTATGTAGATATGAACATAGCTGCTGTGCTACTATCTTTTCCAGAATCTAAGAGATAAAGGGGAGGTTTGATATCAGCCTGTAGTTGGACAGGCGACGGGCTCAAGGTCAGGTTTCTTAATTAGCGATTTGCTAATTACCCACTGCTGAGCTAAGAGTTAACTATTTTTAACAGGGGTTCCATTATTTCTGGTACTATTTGTCGGTACAGTTTGATGATTTTGTAGAACCAGTGAGCTACCGCTGCCCTCACCACTGCCTCTCTCACCTTCACTGCTCCTGATTTTACAATCACTGCTGTCTGTCTCACCCTTACAGGTATCTGTCTCACCTACAATGCTGACTTTTTCATATACACTGCTGTCTGTGTACTCAGGATGGAACAGTCAGGTCAGAGGGCAAAACGAGTAGGAATCACTGGTAACTCAGAAGTGCCACATGTAGCTAAACAGAGAGAGAAATAATGGAGCATTAACAAACCTGAGTGATAAATGAGAGTGGAGAAGACAGCATTTAAACATACCAGTTCACCGTAATACTCTACATCCATAAGTCCCCCAGATCCGCTCTTTTTCCATAAGGCAAATGCTTTGCTAAATAAACAGGCGTCCAGCCTAGATTTAAACACTGAGACTATGTTTGAATCCTGAACATAATTAATTAATGATGGCTATTCCATAACTTTGGGGCTTTGTTACATAAAGCTCTACCCCTGCTGTATGAGGTATCAACAAATACCCTGCACCTATATTATTACAGACACATTTTCTATATTTAAGCTAAAGGATATTATTATTAAATCTGGAGTGTGACCAGCCTTGTGAGTGGCTCCTAGCGGGATCAGCTGAAAAGACTTATTATTTGTGGCTACCACTGTTATGTTACTATAGAGAACTTCAAATGTGTTTAATTTGTGTCTGTGTTTTTGTACGATAGTCGGATTATCATTATAAGTAACTGTGACTCCTCCTCCTCTACCAGTTAGTCGGGGCTGGTGTACGTAGCTGTATTCAGAAGGGCTAGCTTCAATTAATTCTATATGTCCTGATCTTCCCGAGTGGGATGGACACTCTTCCTGTTTTCGGAGCACCACCTGGACATCGAACGGTTCAGCGATCATAACTTGCTGTAAGCTATGTCGCTACGTCGCTCTGGGATGGGGCCAGAGCATACTACTGCATTGGACATTGCCTATGTTAGTTTAAATACCTCTACAATGTTACTCTTACTAACCTCTGACTGATGAAGGCGTGTATCGGTAGCCAGAATGCATTACTATCTAAAACTGTGTGACCCTCACCCTGCATAGATAAATGAACTTTGAGCACCTGTGTGTGACTGATTCACTAAAAACAGATCAATCTTTATTATAAAATCATACACCCTCACATTCAACTCAATTCAATTCAAATCAATTTTATTTATATAGCGCTTTTAACAATGGTCATTGTCTCAAAGCAGCTTCACAAAAATGATTTATTTATTTTTTTTAAGAAAGATTTTTTGGAAGTGTGTATGTGTGAGAAAAATGTGTCTAGATAATAATGAGATGAACACACTGACACTCTCTGATTAGACAGGTGTGTCTGCTAAATGTGTGACTTGTAGATGTTCAACATGATATATGATTTTATTTGGCAGGAAATGAGTCACATTACACCTTCAGAAAAAATTGTGTCAAAGTTTACAAGAACCAAATTAAAATATCAATAAAAATAATAATAAACGCAATGATAACAGAAAAAAAGACAACGTTATATATGATTTTATTTAGCAGGAAGTGATTCAGATTACACCTTCAGCAAAAATTGTGTCAAAGTTTACAAGAATCAAATTATGTAAAATGTCAATAAAAAAGTAATAAAAGCAATGATAAAAGAAAAAAAGACAATAGAAAATGTATCTATAAAAAAATGAGTTTATATAAAACTTCAAAATGAATGGTTATGACTATAACCTCTGTTCCCTGAGGGAGAGGAATGAGGTACAACACATATCGTATGGGATATCATGTCCTGGCTGAAGACACCTTTATTCACGCCATAAAGGCAGCCAACCCTGTGGTGACGTGAGTGCGGTGGGGCTGCGCCTACGTCACCACAGGGTTGCCTGCCTTTATAAATTGTCCCAATGATTGACAGTTCTACACTCGCTCTTATCTGAGCTTAGCTGTGAGGAGGGGCAGCAATGTGTAACTTGTTCCTCTACCTTACGGAAGAGTTTATAGTCATAACCATTCATTCCCTTTATGTTGAATATGTTGATGCACTCAGTACAACACATATTGTGTGGGACATATATTCATGCCCCACCATAACCTATTAAAGTTAGGAATAAGAACCCTGATAGCTACTCTACTGCATCATGGACCCTGCAGAGAGGACAGAATAAGCAACCCAAGGGGGCCATTATATCAAGATGGTAGAACCGGACAAAAACATGTGGTGCACAAATATCACCTACAGACACCAGTTGAACAGTGCCCATGATGTTGCCATAGGTCTCACTGAATGTGCCTTCACACCCTGAGACAACGGGACAACGTTGCTGTTATAAGCTTCTGCAATCCAGTGGGTAAGCCACTGTTTAGACAGCGCCTTGCACTTTACTGGACTGGCAAAGCACACAGACAATTGATCACATAAGCCCATATTTATTGTACGGTCCATGTAGACCCGTAGTGCACGTACAGGGCCAAAGTATGCAGCTTTCTAAAGCCCCTCAGAAGCCGATGCAAAAGACCATAGAGCTATAATCGGTGAAGACAACCGTAGGTATATAAGCTGCAGCCGTAGAGTAACCTTCAAACCATTAGCAATAAACTGTGTACAAGATGCATGCACAGACAAAGCATAGAGATCACTCACTCGTTTAGCGGATGTTAAAGCAATAAGAAGTGCTGTCTTATATGACAGGATTTTCATATCTACAGACCCAACTGGCACAAATGGAGGACCACAGAGTCACTATCAGTGTCAAGCACTAACAATAAATCCTAATATGGAACACTACCTCACACTGGGTTGCAGACGGTGTACTCCTCTCTATAAAAAAACGTATCGCCTTAACTTAAGACTTGCTGCACCTGGTGACACTCCGTCAAAACCAATATGACAAGCTGTTATAGCTGCTAAGTATAATTTAATAGTAGAGAAGGAAAGGCGTTTCTCTAGCAGTTCCTGTAGAAAAGACAAAACCTCCACCGTGGAGCATTGAAATGGAAGAACAAATGGGATGCACAAATTATGCAGTTTTCTCTGCTCCTGAGAAGCAAATGGAGGGGGACAGAAGCTATGAAGGTTGAAGACCATAGACTTATAATCAGTGGAGACCTTAAATACAAATAAGCTCTTAAGTGTAAGCCACATTTGGCCATAGACTAACCTTCAAACCATGAGCAGCAAACTGTTTACAAGAAGCATACATGGACAAAGCGTAGAGATCTCCCACTCGTTTAGCAGATTTTAAAGCAATAAGAAGTGATGTCTTATATGACAGGATTTTTATACAGACTCAGTTGGCTTAAAGGGAGGAGCACAGAGGGCCTCAAGCACTAAGAATAAATTCCAAGATGGAACACTGGACCTCACAGCGGGTCGCAGATGACATACTCCTCTTAAAAACAGGACACTCTGTTCCTGCTTGCCTGTTTATATATGATACCACAGTTGTGTTCTGATCAGAACATGATGGCCTGACAAAATCAGACAAAATGTCTCAGGGCCAGAAACACCGCCAACAGCTCCTGATGGGTAATGTGAAGCCTGCGCTGTGCCTGTCAATCAACTTCCTGCAGGTTTACTGAGAAACCCAGAGCCTGAGTGTGAGATAACAACATAATTGTAACAATGTGGATCTCATGAGGGGCAGAACCGAGCATAAATACTTGGCGCTGTTCAGAACGGGCAGAGCCACGGGCTGCTACCCCGCGGAGTTCTGAAGAGGCAGAGGCGTGGCCATTTATACATGTGGTTGCTGGGCAATGAGTGTGAACGCGCCACACCTGGCCAGATAGACAAAGCGTGCAGACCCAGCCTCTGTCTTCCTGAGACGCGCATTAGTTAAGTGTGCGCTCTCGATTTGAGTTAAGTGTTAAAACACAAAACACTCTCTCTCGTATAAATCCTTGGGAACCGAGAACGGATGGGGCTGTGGAAACTATAAATAAAACTTGTGAGAGGATCACAAGCCCCATCCGTTCTCGCATAGACGGCTGAGCTTTGTTAATGTTGTGTTTTCAGGGTTCTTTTATGTTCTTTTAAGTTCCTAATTAATAAGAAATAAGAAAGGTCTTCCCGTGCGTATCATAGCACTCTCTCAATCTCCAGTTTCACCGACGCCCTCGGAAGCCCTGCGTTAGGGCTCTTATAAATAATATTACAGATCTCCATACCGCACCACGTAACAATATTATTATTAATTGTTAATAAGGCCAAACGTTTAGTCCTCATTGCCACATCTACTATAACAGTGAATGTGATATTGTAGTTAACCTCATATAAGTGTCCTCATACAGTATGAGAACCATGACATTTAGTTTATTGTCTATAATTCTTGTACGATGCTCATATAAGAACCGCCTGACAACAGTCTTTTACCAAACTTACTTCTGTTTGAAGATATTGATTAAGTTTATAGTTATCAGGTGGTAATAAACACAGCCAGTGCAGAGAAACGACTGTACACAACAGACGAGTCCGGCTCTCAGGAGGTTAAAGCTCCTGTCCATTTATAATTTCTTGGTCCATTATTTGGAGCTTTTTGTTCTGGTACAAGTGAAAACACATTCACACGAGAGCTGACTGTGACAGACAGCAGGGTGGAGTGTTTCCACTATCTCACCGGCTCAGGTGACAGAATAACCAGGTTTATAGAAATAGAGTGATAAAAAGATATCAGTGGAAAATAATCCGCTGTATTCTACTCCTCAGCTGATTTCCTCCAACAGAATGATGAAGTGTTTAGGTGGAAAGATTAATTTCCCACTCTGACATCACCCTGTTCAACTGGGTATGGCACGCATGTGTGGATCAGGTGTGTGTGTGTGTTTCTAGGAAGAAATGTCTCTCTCTTAACTAGTTTATAAATTTGAGTAATTTAATGTGGAACCAGTAAACACTGCATCT
>JAQQZT010000017.1:777160-793623 GCA_030068275.1 Clarias platycephalus
TTGTTTACATTGAGACAGTAGCGCATTAGTAGATTATTATAAAGTAGATTATTAAATCCACCACATAACTGTTCATAGCATCACTTTTACTCAACATTTAGATTCACTGATGGTGCAGATTAAACTTCAAGTAGATATCCAAGTACTGCAAAAGTTTTATTGAATTCTGTCTAGATAGTTTTGCTTGATGATGTGACAAAATCTGTCCAGGAAGACAATGTTTCTGAGACTGGCTTCTGGTCCTCCAATGTAAGAAACAAATATAATTGAAAGAGTGAGTTCAGATAAAATGGACAGACAAAACCTTTCTTTTATTTATATCGATCCCTTGGTCATTGTATGAAAGTGTGCGTTTGTTTTTCAGGAGGTTTAGTGTTGACAGTGTCTCGCTTGTCCCTGCTTGGCTCCCCCACTTGAGTGCGCACTCTGCTGAACACGCCCTGCACTTCACTCTGCACCTGATGACCAGTGAGTGAAACACTCGTCCATGTGCGTGCTTCATAGATATCTTGTATGGACCTGATTGGCCGTACCCTGCCCTTAGTGCTGATCGTTGAGCAGCTCCGCTATATTGGATAGTGCTACTTTATCTGCAGAAGAAGCCGCGGCTAATGCAAAACTAAAGTACTGCTGTGTCCGGCTACAAACTTCCGAAGTTATAACAGTTACTGGTACGAGAGAGGCATTGTGCTTCATGAGTGAGTAAAATATTTGTACATTTTGGACATTTGGTGAAAAGGACCCCAGACATGGTGCAAAGGTTGGCCGCCTTGTTCTCCTTCTTTGTGTTTAGTGGCACCTTGCACCCTCAACGAGGTGCATAATGCCTCCTACTGTATCAGAGACTGTAGCGGCACTCTGCTTTGGAACAATATTACTAAAATGAAAGCTGGCCAGCAGGGGAGGGGTGAATAGGGGCAATTATGCCCAGGTACAGAATGAGATAAAGCAATCATCTCTAATGAGAGCACCGTATAAAAACAAAAAAAAAACAAACCCAGAGCAGGTGCACTAAAGACAAGCTGAGTTTAAGTCCCGCCTCCCTGCTCCTGGATTGGCTCTCCAGTATAAGTCTAACCGATCATAAACGATGTTAGTCTGAGTAAACGTCTTGGGCAGACTGAAATCGTAATAAATCAAGCTTCCCTCCCAGATGATGCGATTGGGAGTCGAGGTTCTCCTGCACGTATACCTCAACCGGACAGGCTTTGACCCAGAAGTCACCAGAACAAAATGTTAAAGCGTAAGAAGATGGAAGAAGCACAGCAGAGATTGCGTTGACGCCCTGCAGAAGCACAAGAGGTGGCTTCATAAACACCATATGACTTCATAAACACCAGGGATGGCGTGCATCTCATTTCTACAAACAGTAAAGTGTACAGATGTTTTCATTACCCCGCACGCTGCTGTTTGGTGTGTGACGTAATAGATCAACTGAGGGGGGGCTCCAATACTTATGAGCTGAATATGGCCAATAAATTGATTCCCCTGGTGTGTGTGTGTGTGAGAGAACTGGAAAAGGGATAGGAGTCGAGTTAAATGGCTGATCTCTAACCACGGCTTCACTTCATCGTGCACGGACGTGTGGTGACGTATTTGTCTGAAACTAAAAGATATTTAAGTATTTTATATATTTTTAATGAGATCAAGAAAAAGTCTTAAAGTCGCTCCAGGCGGCGGGGACAGCCGAGCCAGTCTATACAAGATATCTGTGGGTAGTTTATAGTGAGCGCTTCGTGATGTCACTTCCTGTTGGTGTGTGCAGCTGATTGGCTGGCAGTGCGAGAAGGCGTGTACTTCCTGGGGGACGTGATAAACATGGTGGCGTCTGTGTTTGCACCGCGACTGGAGCTACAAGTGTTTGTTCAGGACTGTGTAGCTACGGCGACCTTTGAGGAGAATTCAGGACCCAGATACCAGTTTATACAAAATGGGTTAGAAATATACGCGCACACACACTTCATGTAATCTTGCATACAGTTGATCAGAGAAATGTTTAATGCTGTGCCATTAAATGTCTGTTTATGAACTGTTCCCTTTGTGTCCCCTTTCCTGCCCACAAACACCACGCCACATCTGTCTTACCCCCCCCCCCCCCACCTGTCCCATCCTCCTGCTCAGATGTTTCACAGATGGACAGCAGACAAGTTCCACGTCTCGCTTCCTTCCCAGAATTCAATCAGATAAACTCAGTCTTCAGCTCCACAGCTTCATCTTCAGACAGGTGCACAGTGCACAGGTACATCATCAATACCTAAACAACAATATAAACTCCTCACACAGATGTGCTGGTGTTCAGTGTTTCTCACTGAACTTTTTGAACACAGATCTTTATTAGCTGCAGTCTGAAAGCTGATCTCCAGAGCTCTTCCTCCAGCAGAGCGTGTTCCTACATCCAGGGAAGGTCTGAATTTTCTCTCTCTCTTTCACACTCACACACACGAATACAGTGGAACCTTGGGGGTGTGAAGAACGTGGTCTGTGAGCGTTTTGCAAGATGAGCAAAATTTCTTAATAAATTTTAACTTGTTAAACGAGCGAGGTCTTTATATACGAGTAGTATGCAAGTGCTTTATCTGCTGAGCGTCGCGTGATTACTATTGAGCCAATGTTTTTTCTCTCTTGTGCTTGCTACGGGATTGTGGGTAATCATCTCCCATGCTCGGTCTCATTGCACGCACTAACACTGCCGTGGCGAGATTCTTTTCAAAAGTAAAGTGCAGGTTAATTGATTTTATTTTGACTTTATATTTTATATAAATTTTGTTTATGAATATTTTTAGGTCGTGGTCGTCAGAGTTTCCATTATTTCTTTGGGGGAAATTCACTTTGATATACAAGTGTTTTGATATACGAACATGCTTCCAGAACCAATTAAGCTCGCAATCCAAGGTTTGACTGTACATACTAAAGAACGTGTGTGTGTGTGTGTGTGTGTGTGTGTGTGTGTGTGTGTTAGTTGGGGGTCTGCAGATGGAGATGACTCTGTGTGTGAAAGCTGTCAGACGTCCACTCAGTTTGAACAGAACGTTACCGACAGCCGAAACCACAGGCAGGCTGGATCTTTACAGATGGAGACCGGAGAACCTGAGCTCAGAACCTCTGAATTGGAGTGGACAGACCCAGGACACACGGACGCACATGGTGTGCAGGGTGAACATACAAGACACTAACGAGTCACATGATGTTTCTGTAGGAGGAAGAAAGAGAGTTGTGTGTTTGTGTGTGTGTTCCTCAGCATTGCAGCAGACGGTGCAGGTCGGCCCACTGTCTCTTTCCCCGTGGAGCAGTGAAGTGTCGCCCCCTGCAGTGCTGGAGGGAGTTCACATCTCTTACGTTCCTCCAATTAAAACCAAGTGGCTGACGCCACCAGTGCTGAAGGGGAATGCCTTAAGGCCGGGTGTGTAAACTTTTAAACAGAATATAACTCTGCATTGTGCTGTCAATATAAACGTTTAATCTGCTTTAGCAGCTTCTGACCCCAGGGTGAGTGAGGAGAAGGTCGGGTCGGAGAGGGGCGTTCCTACAGAACCAGGTGTGTACAGCAGCATCAGGGTTGCCACATCCTCTAATATCCTGACAGTATTAGGCATTGAAAATTGTCTAATCTGAGATGCACTAAAGTAAATGTGTCTGTGTTGCATGATGACTAAATCACAGACATGGGTGTGTCCTTGGCCACACCCACACCTGAGCATCGCTTGACTGTGACTCCACTCATCTTCACGTCACCAGAAACCGTCAGCACCGTGTTCACAACAGCAGCGGTGGCTCCAGAAACCCCTGGTGATGTTCCTCTCACTGATGACACGGAGGCACACAGCACAGACCTGAACTCCACACGTGGGGATGGCTTGGGGTGGGGGGGTTCTGGGGGCGGGGTATGGGACACGCCCTCTCCAACCGTGAGAGTTTGAGAAATAAACCTGAACCAAACTGATCCGTGTTTTTTTTTAAAAAATTTTAATTTTTTTAATATACACATGTACACGTGTCTGAGATTGTGTTTAGATTTTGAGGGGGTAATGATTAGTAGATTAGCAAGGAGGAATAATTATTTGTTTTATCTGGTGTGTGAAGGTGAAAATGTGATCTGAGGTAATTTTGATAATAATTTTCTCACAAAGCTACAGGAATCCAAACATCACCCCATTATTCACTCCATCATGGGCAGGGGGCCTTAGACAGTAAAGCCTCTGGTGAGAAGGTCATTGGTTTAATCTCCAGCATCAGCAAGCTGCCATTGTTAAGGTTTTAAGCATGGACCTCAACCCTGTCTCTTCCAGGGGCCCCTGAACTCTGACTCCATCAACCCATCCACATCATCTCATTACGCCATGATCAACCCCAACACACACACACATACACAATACATATTTAATTTAACAATGTTTATTTACATTTTAAACATAATGATTGCAGTTCCAATGGAGTAATGAAGAGACTACACCTTTGCAATAAAGTTCAGCTTGCTGTGCTTTGATTGGCCACCTGTAGGAGCGATGTGCTTGGGGTGCTTTGATTGGCCGCCTGTAGGAGCGATGCGCTTGCTGCGCTGTGATTGGCCGCCTGTAGGAGCGATGCGCTTGCTGCTCTGTGATTGGCCGCCTGTAGCAGCGATGCACTTGCTGCGCTGTGATTGGCCGCCTGTAGCAGCGATGCGCTTGCTGCGCTGTGATTGGTCGCCTGTAGGAGCGATGTGCTTGCTGCGCTGTAATTGGCTGCACGTGAGATCCGGTACTGTTCTCGCAGGTTGCGCCGGCGCTGGTGTTCATTAGTGACCTCGATCACGACGTCGTGAGGAAACCAACCAGTCATCTGATCTGAGAGCCGAATCCCCTCCCACCAGCCTGCAACATAACCATAATGAACACGCTATAGCAACACGCACTGGAATGCACAACAGATATACACCTACAGCACACAGACACACACGGACGTTTAACGTGTCACTTACCCTCATTGGTTTTGCGTATGATGTTGATGATGTCAGAGGGATCTAAGCTGAGCTCATCGGCCTGTTTTGCAACATACTGCTTAATGCACTGGACCTGTGGGCAATCTGATACACACACACACACACACACACAGAGTTAAGGCCCTTCATCCATGCGATGATGCGATGACGTGTGTGTGTGTGTGTAGCTCACCCCAGTCATCATACACTCTCTCTTCCTTTGGCTCTGATGTCAGAGAGACAGATGGAAATGCTGCTGTCCACCGGTGCAGGTCTGACCTACACACAAACATTACAATGGTAAATGTGTGTGTGAGTGTGTGTGTGTGTGTGTATATGTGTGTGTAACATACTCTGTGTTTGCCTTTAGCACACGCTCACACATCTTGCCCTGGTGATTCTCCAGCATTGTGAGACAGAAGGTGTGGTCTAACTGAGCTCCTCCCTCTAGGGGCCGGACCTGGACCAGGGATCGGTGGGCGTGGTCAAAAACCAGGAAGCGCTCTGTATTTACAGTGCTGAGAAACAGAAAGATGAATAAGTATTACTCCTGTTATAGCACTGCATTTTTTTCTCTGTGTTGTGTGCACACTGACCTCCTGTGTGTGAGGATGACGATGTCATTGAAGAGGAAGATGTAGATGGGGCTGAAGCGGAATCGGAAGCTGAACATCGATCCTCCTTTAATGAGTTCCTGGAGCTCGCCCTGTTTCTCCAGACATCGCACCCGAGTCACCAGAGGGATCGCCTGAGTATTATGGGATGGATAGGGTCAGTGGGCAGTACAGGAGGTGTGTGTGTGTGTGTGTGTGTGTGTGTGTTATTCTGCACCTTTAGTTTGTCAAACTCCAGCATGGTGGCGATGTGCATGAGCTCCTCCATCTGCTTCATCTGCCCCACCTGTGTGTTTGCCTGTTTGATCATCTACACACACACACACACACACACACACACATATGCATGCATCATCAATATGAAGTATGAAGACTCCTGTCCGTCCTGTGCACCAGGACTAAATATAATATTCACTTTACTCCAGTTTTATTTGTATAGGGCTTTTAATAATGGTGACTGTCACAACGCATCTTTATACAATCAAAAGGAAATTATGGAAGTGTGTGTGAGATGTGAATGTGTGTGAATCAGAATGATCAGATCGTCCCTGATGAACGAGCTGAGGGAAAAACTCCCTGAGATGGTAATAGGAAGAAACCTTGAGAGGAACCAGACTGAACAGGGAACCCATCCTCATCTGGGTGATAACGGATAACAGGGATTGATCTGAAGTCGTACTGTGTGTTATAACAAGAGATGTGGAGAAGTTCATATGGAGTCCAGTTCGTTATTGGACCTATTTGTTATTAATGTTTGTTCTTTGTTGCTCTATAAACTCCACTTAAAAGAGGAAGTGACAAAACAATATGATGTTATTCGAAAAAGTTTAAAAATTATATATAGATTATTTTTCTATAATAAAAAATCTGAAAGTTCCATTGGACGAAAAAAAAAAAAAAAAAACAGGATTGTCTCAATTAAGTATTAGTGGCATGAAAGAAAAGTATTCAAAAGGAAAAAAATTAATTAATATTAATGTTGATTATTTATTAATATAAATTAGTAATTTCTGGTTAAAAAAAAAAAAATAGTAAGAGATTGCTTATTGCCTTCTGTATCCTAAATGTAAAGAAAATGCTCAATTTCACGTTAATGTGTGTTAAACAGATCTCTGTGGAGTCGCGGTTTCAGCTCAATCCCTTCAGAGTTTAATCATGTGTTGGAATCAAGTACATTACATTTGAAAACATTTTAATTAAACCAATTATTAAAATCTAAAACATGACACTGGTTACAGCGACATGGTGCACAAGAAATCTACTTTAGAAAATGCACTTGTACATTAACTTAATGCACACTGCGAATTTCACTGAAGGTGAAATTTTATCAGTAACATTTTTCTCGCTTGTCGCGCATCGATCATAAAAATGTGAAAATTTAATGAAAGTAAAAAAAAGAACTACGAGAGGAACCTTATAAAGAGACAAAAAGCAAGAAGTACAAACTTGTTAATATCACTGACCAGAGGGAAGCAGGACTGTGTGTGAATTACTCAACCCCATTAATAAAGCTGTATGTGTGTGTGTGTGTGTGTGTGTGTGTGTCTAACCTCATTCACTGTAGTTAGAGCTCTACAGGCTGTGTTTTCCTCATTTGATCCCTCCACTGTGTTCTTCAGAATACTCTACAATGACAGACACGCATACACATTACACACACTGAGGGAAAGATTCAGATGGATCAAACCGGGTGGAGTCTCTTTCAGAATGTATCTCCTGACACGCCCCTTGTAAACCAAGCTCCGCCCAACACCAAGTACCACTGAACATTCTCAGGGTTTAGATCAGGCGGCTCTCAGGAGCAGTACTGCTAAGGCTAAAATATGTGTGTGTGTGTGTGTGTGTGTACCTGTATCAGGATCTTGATGCGTGTGATCCTTTGGAATGGCAGAACCATGAAGGAAGTGAAGGGGAGCCGATTACAGAGAGGAGATTGTTCTAAACGCTTCATTACTGTGTGGAACACACGGTTACACTGCCTACACACACACACACACACAGCATGAAGCAATGGAAGATAAAATAGACATTTTGTGTGTGTGTGTGCACGTATGTCATACATTAGACTGCTGTAGGTCTTTTCCTGATACACCTGGTTCCTGACGTACTCTATGTACACAGAGAAGTGTGTGTTTGCGTGATGGTAGATGATGTCACACACATCAGAGATGAGCACACTCTCGTCCACTCGAGCCAGCAGATCCTGCATGAACCTGTGTGTGTACAAGTAACACTGATGAAGATGATGATGATTAATGTTGCAGTTGATGTTGCTGTAGTCCACAACACTGACCTCTGGCTGACCTCGTGCACCTGCAGGATGTTGGAGAAGAGTGACTTCCTGTCGTGGACGATGAGCGTGTCATCCAGCTCCCGCGACCCCAGGAAGTGATCTTTGAGCACGTTGAGTGAGCGCAGGTACGACGCCTCTGAGGTCAAAACCTCAAACATACACTACGGGTCAAAGGTCGAAGGATTAGAGCTGAACCGAATGCGCACGACTCTGTGTAGTGTTCATCTCACTCTACATCCTGAAGTTAGTTTACATTTACATTCAGGCATTTGGCAGATGCTCTTATCTAGAGCGACTTACAAAAGACAACACGGTTTCACAGCTAGGAGATTGGAGATTCTAACGCTCCACTCATTCTGGTGACGGTGGCTAACCGCACCATGCTACCTCAAGTGTTAGCTAAGGTCACTGTGCTAATGACGTTGGTTAGCTAATTATAAAATCACTAAAAGGAGCTTACGAAGAATTCACTAATGAGTTCTAAAGATGTTCACTGATCTGGAGTCTCAGTAAGAGCTTCAGGTGCAGGGTGGAAAGTGACTATGCCCTTTTATTTTCCATATAGACATTATAGATAGGAAGACATCAGCGAGAACCGAACACATCTCTGAGAATAATTCTTTACCTGGACCTCTGTCCTAAGCTCTATTTTATTAACATGGAAATGGGCAGGGCTAATGACAGTATCTGCTAGTGATGGGAAGTTCAAATCATTTTAGTGACTCGGTTCTTTGAATCTCGTTCATCAAAAAGAACTAACCTTTTAGTTCATTTCATCAGAAATAACTTAAAATGTTACATTTTCAATAAAAAGACCCCCAATACATCTATATACACAAATTCTGGTTATAGTTCCAGTTATGAAAATATTACAATGTAACTAAGGACATATTATAATAAACAGAATGAGTAGTTCACCTCTTATATCTTCCAGTCTGAGTCGTTCGTTCTTTTGAATCTATTGCACCGCATAGCGTCTATGGGAGTCACGTGACAAAAGAACGAACGACTTAGGACCGAAAAGACTCAAAGGTAACGACTCATTTCTGTTTCCTGTATATAACATACGGAGGTTTTGCGATGCTTTGCGCATGCGCGCCCAATAGAAAATGAACGAATCACTCTCCGAGACGACTCGCTCATCTGAATTATGTTAAAGATTCGTTCAAAAAGAACGAATCATTCATGAACGACCCATCGCTAGTACCTGCACCAGCCAGCAGGACATTTACAGCATATGGGAGACATCCTTATCCAGATCGACTTACATTTTTATCTCTTTATACATCTGAGCAGATAAGGGTTAAGGGCCTTGCTCAGGGGCCCAACAGTAGTGACTTGGTGTTGGGTATTGAATCTGGGACCTTCTGATCAGTAGTCCAACACCCTAATCACTGAGCTACCCCCATCTACATTTCAGCTTGTCTTTCAGTCTCACCTCCTGTCTCTGTCTCTCTCTATAGGTGAGAGTGTCTAACACTCCGCTCTGCTTCACCACTCCAAGTTGCTGCCACAGTGTGACCTCTCCCCGCATCACACACTCGCTCACACTCCTCCGGTGGGGTGCAGGGCTTGCATGCTGCACTGGCTCTGTACACACACGCAAACACACACACACACAAATCAACATTCCCACCCACTTCACTGTTACTTATCACTTGTGAAGAGGTAAATAAAACAAATCACTAAGTGCTAATGGTATCGATTGCACGTTGTCACCTCCTCCAGCATGATCATTACTGCCATCTCCATCACAGATCATCTGCTCCTGATCACCACTCCTGAGAGAGAGAGAGAGAGAGAGAGAGAGAGACTGTATTCTGGGCCAGTGATGTGTATTGTGTTATGTAGTTGTTTTGTTGTGTAGATGTGGAGTATCTGTGTACTCGTGTGGTTGTGTTGTGTAGTTGTGCAGACTTACTCTGTGTCTTCTTTCGTCTCTGTGTTTCCGTCTTGTTTCTGCTCCTCTACAAAACATCCACATAATGTCAGATTAATAAAACATTGCTGTTATAATGAAGGACACACCTGGGCATGAGTAGCTTGTGATGTTGGACTACTGAGCAGAAGGTCATGGGTTCAAACCCCCTGCAGAGCCCTTGAGCAAGGCCCTTGCCCCTTACCTTCTCTGAAGTACAGTATGGGTAGGGCAGTGGAAGTTGCGTAAATATTTGATTTACGTATTAGTGTAGTACTGCCTTTTATTGGTGCACATTTTCAGTAGGCCTACTGATGATATTCACTGTAACTTGTGTGTGTGTGTGTGCAGTGTGTAAAAATTAATTACATGAAAAATGTACAGGAATGTGTATTTGCTGAGTTTTTAGTAATAATGCATGTTGTGTAGAGCCCCAGGGTAGATGTGTAGAACCTCTGTGTAGTTGTGTAGAACCCCTGTGTAGTTGTGTAGAACCTCTGTGTAGTTGTGTAGAACCTCTGTGTAGTTGTGTAGAGCCCCTGTGTTATTTGTAAGTCGCTCTGGATAAGAGCGTCTGCCAAACGCCTAAATGTACATCTAAATGTAGTTGTGTAAAGCCCTGTGTAGTTGTGTAGGGCCCCTGTGTAATTTTTTGGAGCTTTGTGTAGTTGTGTATAACCCTGTGTGGTTGTGTAGGGCCCATGTGCAGTTGTGTAGAGTTCCTCTGCATTTGTGTAGAGCCCCTGTGTAGCTGTGTAGAGCCATTGTGTAGTTGTTTAGAGCTTTGTGTAGAGTCCCTGTTTAGTTGTGTAGGGTCCATTTGTGATTGTCTAGGGTCTCAGTGTAGTTGTGTAGGGCCCATGTGTAGTTGTGTAGCGTCCCTGTGTAGTTGTGTAGAGTCCATGTGTAGTTGTTTAGAGCTTTGTGTAGTTGTATAGAGTCCCTGTGTAGTTGTGTAGAGTCCATGTGTAGTTGTGTAGCATCCCTGTGTAGTTGTGTAGAGTCCCTGTGTAGTTGTTTAGAGCTTTGTGTAGTTGTGTAGAGTCCCTGTGTAATCTCCATTAGAGATTGTCTAGGGTCCATGTGTAGTTGTTTAGAGCTTTGTGTAGTTGGGTAGAGTCCCTGTGTAGTTGTATAGCGTCTCTGTGTAGTTGTGTAGAACTTTGTGTAGTTGTATAGAGTCTCAGTGTAGTTGTATAGGGTCCCTTTGTGATTGTGTAGGGTCACTGTGCAGTTGTGTAGAGCCCCTAGTATGTTTAGTACTTAATGTGAAGACTCTCTCTCTCTCTCTTTACCTCTCTTTGGTTTCCGTAGTGGTGGCACTCCACTGTCTTTTTCACAGCTGCTGTGAGTTCTGATTGGTGGACGGCCGCCTCTTGGTGAGATTACGTAGGCTAGAACAGGCTGCGTGCTGCGCCTTTCTTTTGGGCGGGTGCGCAGGGTGGAGGGTGGTCGTGGTGGGGGTGTTGGCTTAGTGGCTGGGCTTGGAGAGCCGGGATCAGATGGTTGGACCTGTAGATATACAGGTTCCTCAGGAGGTGGTGATGAGAAGAACACCTCCATGCTCTCATAGATGCCTTCATCTGCCGTCTCCTTCCGCGGGCTGTGATGGAGCCGGAAACTCCGGCAGCTGTAGCACTGGGGCATTGTGGGAGATTTCACAGGAGCATTTTCAGTACTCTTCCTCCGTCTCCAGCCCGTGTCCTCGACATATGTTCTGTGCTCCGTGTCATCCACAGGAACCCACACCAGCTTCATGCCTGGCCGGGGGAGGTGGCAGAGGCAGTGGCAGTGTTTCTCCTCTGTGTGGTGAGGGGGCGCTGTAGAGGACTTCATACTCTGCTCAGCTTTAATGCCATCATCTGTCTCGCTGCCATCTGGCTCTGAA
This sequence comes from Clarias platycephalus, assembly GCA_030068275.1. Lineage (NCBI taxonomy): Eukaryota > Metazoa > Chordata > Actinopteri > Siluriformes > Clariidae > Clarias > Clarias platycephalus. The sequence goes on from JAQQZT010000017.1 coordinate 788,831, forward strand.
CACAAACAATAAATAATACTGCTTGCCAATCTGCTGGTCAATGTTCTATATTTCAATTCATTCAATTAATTTACATTTTTTTTGTATAGCGCTTTTAACAATTGTCATTGTTGCAAAACAACTTTAAACAACCAAATTTACAGAAGTTTGTATGAAATGTGAATGTGTATGAATCAAATGATCAGGTTGTCCCTGATGAGCAAGCCGAGTGCGACGGCGACAGAGCCAAGGAAAGATTCCCTATAACTCAACCAAGAATTTAATACATGGATGTGGAAAAGCGCTAGCCACTCCTTCCGCGTGCGCGAGCTCACAGACGCCCATGATTGACTGTAGAGCCGTGATTAATGTGGGAGCGCAAGTACCTCTCATCCCTCCCCCCCTGAGAGAGATCGGCCAATCAGCTCTCTCTCTGTGCCTCCGGCTGTGAGAGGAAAACATTATCACCCGGGGTTCGAACCAGCGATCTCCGCATGATAGGGCGAGCGCTTTACCACTGCGCCACTCGGAGGCCAAGGATTGTTTCAAATTAACATGGAAAATTTATTTGACAGATCGCTGAACAATTTCAGGCCTTAGCCTTCACTATTAAATGTTTACTCAAAGTTTAATGCAAATTTTACACTTTAATTTGCGACAAAACTACATTTAGACAGTATGACAATCGCCAAGTTCAGTGAGGGAGCTGTTTAAATCTACATTATGTGTAAGTGTATCACTAATCGCCTTGCCTCTGCATAGTGCCGTAACCATCCCTTATGACCAGTACAAGTTAGTAGTACAAGTTAGCAGTCCGAGTTAGGAGTAGTTAGTGCTGCATTTGAGACAAAAAACACAAGAACAGGTATCTCAGTATCAGTTCCTTTACGCTTCATGGAGTGAAATCAGATTAACGCAGCTGCTCTCACTGAGAACAATGTGAAGTTCCTCTTCTCTTCTTTTAAAACAGTGCTGTTTTTAGATCAGTTCATATTCACGCCCAGGACTTGGTTATGACACTGATCATATGACCCTGATCCTGCTGTGAGAAGCTAATAATTTACAATAAAGGTATCACTAACTTTTTCCAGGTAAGTTGCTAAGCTAGTTGCTAATGTCCGCTGTTGTTGCTGTGCTGCAATTTCAGTCCAAAATACAGCAGGAAGGTTTGACGGTCAGAACAGTCGGACAGCACCCGAAGCCAGGTGTTAGACCTAGTGTAGTACGTACGTTTTGGCAGTAGGGGGCTAGGAGTTAGCTGTACAAGATAACAGTACAAGTTAATAGTATGAATTAGCTGTACAAGGTCAAAAGTTTAAAGGGTGAGGAGTTGGGTTTAAACTCTGCTTTGTGACTCAACTAATGAACATTAATTAACACTGTGGTCTGCTTCTTAAATATTGATGACTAATGAGTGAGGAATACATTTTATAGGCACATCTGTCACCTGCTTTGTTTGAAGTGTAATTGTACGTATTATGTATAGTAAAACAGTGTGTGTGAGCTTTAACCTCAGTACCTGATCGTCCCACATCCATCTGCCTCTCTGTTCTCTGCTCTGTCCTCTGTCTCTCCACCGTCTCCCTGTTCTCCTGGGATGAGTGAGCGTGGCCTTTCTGCTGAAGGGCTTCTGTCCTTGTTAAGAACATGTGTGTCCCCTGTTTGTGTTGTCTGGCTGCTGCTGCTGCTGGTGGTGGTGTGTGTGTAGTGTTCTGTGTGTGGGGCTTTGGTTTAGGAGGCAGGTTTGGTTTCTGAGTGAGGCGAGGTCTCAGAGCCGCCATCTGTGTGTCACAAGCTAAACCTTGTTTGTGAGTGTGTGTGAGTGTGCGTGTGTGCTTATGAGGTCCAGACGCAAGAGAAAAAACACACACAAACAAAAGTCAAGGGATTTTCAAACCTGAACAGCTTCACATCACTTCCCTAAAATGGCCGGAGTGAAAAACATGGTTTACACGCGACATGCAGGTCAGACTAGACTGTGTTCTGTGAATCTGTAAAGCTATCTATCTATCTATCTATCTATCTATCTATCTATCTATCTATCTATCTATCTATCTATCTATCTGTGTGTGTGTAAGAGTAAGTGAGTAAGGAGAGTATATTTGTATTTGACAGTAAACTCTTTATTCTGTTTATAGCTGCTCTTTTATCTTGAAGCTACAAAATTCTTGCTTGGTATTAAGAGATTTAACAAAACAAGTTTAAATTTTTTTTTTATATTGTGGAAAGTTTTTAGAAATCATAGAAATAAAAAAGGATTAAAATATTTGACTTTATGTGTATCGAATATAGAACATACAGGAGTTTTACTTATAAAAAATTAGACAAAAATATACAAAAATAGAACATATTCAAAGTTATTTGAGATGCACTTTTAAAGTAACAACAAATTCTCACTGAACTGAACAATCTAACCTGCACCTATTTTGACATCACCTGCTCTGCCACTTCTACAATGGGTACAGTTTAAAAACTAGTTATCAGATTTTTTGCACAAACTTTAAAATATAATAATCTACCTGGCCCAAAAACAGTCACTTCACTGGATCACCTTAGCTTTAGTAACAGTGCTTGTTATTAAAGAGCACCATCAATTTTTAGAAGAGATCCGTAAAGTCTTCTCCAGGACACCCAAAGCCTCTTACTGGGGTTACTGTCTGGACTCTGTGGTGTTTAAATGTGGGAAAATGATTCCTTATGCTCCCTGAACCACTCTTTCACACTTTGAATCCTGGCTTTTCCAAGATGGCGCAGGTGAGGTCGACTGCTGCCACAACTGCTCTGCCTTTTTCTTTTAAACTCACTTTCAGTAAACAGTAAATCATTCACCATTGAGTACATTAGGTACGATAGAGATACTTTTATTTCTCTTTGTTTATAATTCGAAGTTTTTAATTCCGAATCTAAGCTGTTCGGGTGAAATCCTGAGGGTGAACAAAGGACGCGAGCCGAAACGGTGGCCCCAGGGGAACCGAGCCTGCGTCAGGAACAGGCTGAGAGCCCACGCACACCGCACACCTCTGTCGAGCATCCAGCTTGCCAATGTCCAGTCACTGGAAAACAAGCTTGAGGATCTCAGGGCCAGGGTAAAGTTCCAGAGAGATATTCGGGGCTGCAATCTCCTCTGTTTCATCGAGGAGCTGAGTTCTTCTCAGTTCACCGCATGGACAGAACACGGAAATCGGCAAAGTCAAGGCGGCGTTTGTTTAATTGTGAACAACAGCTAGTGCAACAGTGCAAGCACTGCAACAGCGTCACACCCACTCCTGCACATCCAACCTTGAACTATTAAATGTCTTATGCAAGATGCATTAATACAGCACCGGACACAACACCGAGACAAATTTTTATCACCTGCCCCACCAGGGGTGTAACAATACTGGACCATTATTACACTACAACCAAAGATGGGTACAAGGCACAATCTTGCTCGGAAAGCGGTGAAGGAGGCAAAGCAGTAAGGAAACTAGGAAACTAGTGTCACAGCTCCAACAAAGTAACTCTAGGAGCCTGTGGTATGGACTAAGGACAATAAATGACTATAAAGCACAAACATACGTTATGACAAATGTGGACGTATCTCTGGCAGGCGAGCTGAACACCTTCTATGTTCGCTTCGAGGCTGAGCCAACTATTCAAATAGCGCTAACAAAGCTAACTATGCTGACAATGCTAGCGGAACTAACGGCTGCAAACAGGAAGACAATGCCAATATCAGAAATGCATTCATTATCTCTGAGCATTGGATAAGGATGATGTTCAGGAAAGTGAACACCAGGAAAGCAGCAGGACCAGACAGTATCCCAGGTCCTCAGAGCCTGCACAGACCAGCTAGAGCCTGTGTTCACAGAAATATTCAACCTCTCCTTATCCTAGTCGGGAATCACCACATGCTTTAAAGAGTCCATCACTGTTCCTGTCCCAAATTATCCCCATCTTGCTTCCCTTAATGACTACTGCTCTGCATCATTTAAGTGTTTGGAGCGGCTGCTCAGAGGCTTCATCATCTCTTCATTACCTCACACACTGGATCCACTGCAGTTTGCATTCCGCCCGACCCACTCTACAGACAATGCCATCTCTCACCTCCTTCATACTGTACATCTCTCACTCACCTGGACACTAGGAAGGGGAATTATGTTAGAATGCTCTTACAGCTCAGCATTTAATACCATAATTCATTCATCTTCTATATCGCTTCATCCTTTTAATACCATAATTCCCTCCAAAATTACCAAGAAGCTGGAGCACCTGGGACTCAGCCCATCTCTTTGTCAGTGGATCTTCAACTTCCTAACTGGCAGACCACAGACAGTAAGGACGGGCAGACATGTCTCAGCCTCCCTCACCCTCAGCACTGGAGCCCCCCCCATGGTTCATTGTACACTAACGACTGCATAGCTACTACCAAATCCTCCATCATCAAGTTTGCTGACGACACCGTCGTGGTGGACCTGTTCTCTGTTAATAATGAGACGGCCTACCTGGAGGAGATTAGGAATTTGAAGAACTGGTGCCAGAGGAACAACCTCCTCCTTAATGTCAGCAAGACAAAGGAGCTGATAGTGGACTTTAGTACAAAGCAGGAGAGGAACTACCAGACTATGTGATCAATGAGAGCCCAGTGGAGAGAGTGGACAGCTTCAGATACCTTGGTATTCACATCACGCAGGATCTGTCATGGTCCTGTCACATCAACCCCGTGGGGAGAAAGGTCCAGCAATCTCTCTACCACCTCATACCCCTTTTCCACTGCTCTGGTTCCCGTGCCGGTTCCCAATTTTGGAACCAGTGCCGCGCTTTTCCACAGAAGA
>JAQQZT010000017.1:840552-855528 GCA_030068275.1 Clarias platycephalus
GAGAGGAAAACAGCATCAACCGGGGTTCGAACCAGCGATCTCCGGATGATAGGGCGAGCGCTTTACCACTGCGCCACTTGGAGGCACGTACAGAGTTTTAATATTTCATTTTCATGACAAATTGTATATAAATAGGGGGATGCCCCCGCATCCCCCCTCAAATCGAGCCCCCGGTTAAGGTCATCCAGATAGCACACTGCTGAAGTGTCACTGGGCCAGTGTATAAATTTGGACAATGGTGGCATCAATGGTTGACCCAATGTTGGCTCATTGGTGGGGCTAAAGATAGTTTGGCCCAATGTTAGTTCAGTAGATAATTACAGTTTGGCCCAATGTTGGCACAAAGGTAATGGCAAGGCTGGAAATTGAATTAGTCCCAGATAGCACACTGCTGAAGGGCCAACGTTGAGCAAACGGCAGTGCATACTGTACATTGGGCCAACCACTGATGTCAACATTGGCCCAATGGCATTTTGTCCATTGGCCCAACGTTGGCTCATTGGTACGTTGGTTCAGTAGATAATTACAAGTTTGGCACAACATTGCTTCAGTAGTTAATGGCAAGGGTGGAAATTGAATTAGACCCAGAGAGCAACGTTCGGGCAATGTTGACATCAGTGGTTAGCCCAAAGTCATTTTGTCCATTGGCCTAACGTTGGCTCATTAACCAAAAGATAGGTTGATCCAACGTTAATATCTAGATAATTACAAGTTTGGGCCAATGTTGACACAATGTTGGTTCAGTAGATAATGCCAAAGTTGGAAATTAAATTAGACTCTTTTCATCATTGCCACTAATAAGAAAACACATTTATATCTCCAGATATTCATTAATTTTATATGTGATAAAATGATTTCAAACTAAGAAAATATTTGTAACCATTATGATGATAAACTACAGAATGAACACGTATTACAAACACTTTTTTATCTCCGCAAGGTGGATGAAAATAAATGCATTCAAAGTACACATTGTCTTTTATATCAGGTGGCTCTGCATCTGCCAAACAATATGTACTGTATCTTAGCCCTTTCCTGTTTCTGGCGTTATTATGGCAACCGTCCCTATGGTTCTAACCTCGCAATGGTTCTGTATGTTACTGGATTCACTGGCATCAGGTCGAATAGCCGAGCATTAAAGTGCATAGCTAAGCATATTTCTCACTACATTACATTGTGTGCTTTTCATGTTACCGCCACACATTCTCAACACTCTTATATCTTACTCAACGGTATTTTCATCTCATTTGAAGGAATATTAACCCACCTGTCGTTATGAGCAAAAAGGCACAAAACTTTAGCTTCTGTTGTTTTGCTTCATGTTCTTCTTTGTTGTTTTTTGGTGGCTGGCATCCAAATTATAACCACCTGCTGGACCGGAGTGTGGAGCATCAGACTGATACAAACATAAAAATAAATGAATAAAAATCATTTCATTAGATTCTATCCACTAGGCCAGTTTGGTTTAGATAATTAAACAGACGTCTATATATTTTCCAGTTCCTGTCTTTCCTTGTCATATCTCTTACAGTTTGTTAGTACATGTGTTACTGTCTCCATTTGGACACAGACTTCACATTCTCCAGTTGGGTGTTTGCGTATTATCTTAAGACTCTGATTTAGTCCTGTGTATCCTATTCTTGGCCGAGCTATAACGATTCCCTCTCTTCCGTTTCCGCTCCATATTTTAATCTGCTTTTAAATTGTATGCATATGTCTACCTGCTTCTTCTTCATCACATCTTTCTTGCCATATTTTGTTTGTGTTCTTTTATTATTTTCTTAACTTCTGCTCTGCTTTTTGGGATTTTTATTCGGACATTTTTGCTCTTGTGCCTGTTTATCTGCTTCTTCGTTTCCTTTTACTCCTCCTTGTGCTAGTACCTATAGGAAGCTAATTCTTACACCCTTCTGGTATAATTCTGTTATAATTTGTAATATGTTAACTAGAATATCCTGTCTGCATGGGTTTCCTGTTTCTAGACTGATTATGGCTGACATGTTTTCTGATGCTGTTATCGCCTCTTCTTCAAGTACTATTTTTATTCCTATTAGTTCGGAGGTATATACAGTACTGACAGTTAAGTTGCTTTATTATGTTCCCAGCATTCTTTAAAGTGCCCCTATTATGCTTTTTTAAATATGATCTTTCATGCAGTGTGTCATGTAGCTGTATGTGAACATAAACTATCTGTGACGCCGACAGTGCACGATAAATTAAGTTTTTGTCTATTAAAAAAAAGTCGGCTCACATTCGCCTAAACGAGTCGTTAGCAAATCTATTTTTACTCTGTTATGGATCCACGTCACTCCGTAACATATTTTCATAATGTCCGCCTACGTTCTACGTCGCGAACAACTCGCCCGCCACATGTGACCAAGCATTCATGCCAGGTTCGACTTAAACACTTTGTAATATAAAAAAACTATAAAAACAAGAGCATCGAAATCCTTTTTAACTGTTTATTCTCCACCATTCACCAAAACTGAACTTAACACTCACGAAGTGGCAAGGCGCATTCACTTCTACGACAAGCCCCGAGGGAAAAAGTGCCTCCGCACACGCAAAGTGCGCATGCGCGAGGATTTCGTGGGCTCTCGTTTTTTATTGTTTTTTTATTGTTTTTTTATTGTTTTTTTTCTATTACATGGCCTTTGTTGGATGCTCTTTGCCATGCCCTTGTAGGTTTACCCAGTATGCCAACAGTAGGTTTATTCTTCTTATTCTTGACAGCATTACTTCAGGCTCTATCCGTACAGCTGATAGTGGGAATGTTTTGAAGGCCCCACAACAGACTCTCAAGGCTTGAGCTTGTATAGTGTCTATCTGTTTTAAGTTGGACTCTGCTGCTGACATGTATGCTAGGCAACCGTAGTCTATGGTAGCTCGTATATGCTGATTAACAGGCTCTGTTAGCTCCCCATGTCTGTCCTTTTAGGCATTGTGTTATATTTGTCATTTTTTTGCATTTTTCTTTTATTTTCTTTGTGTTATTTTCCAGAATAGCTTTTCAACAAGTTTGTACTTGTTTTAGTTCCTGTTCATATAGTTTCTGAGAAATAATGTTATGTCTTCTTGTAAAGCAGATACTGTGTTTTTGTTATATATATCCTAAATCCGCTTTTATTTGCCCATTTTTTGCTAATATTTATTGTCCGTAGTGTGAGATTTTGGCTGCGTTCCATTCCGAAGTGTACTTCACAGGGTGCTCCCTACTTCCTGCTCCGTTTGCAGTTAATGTCCGTGAAGGGAACTTCCCTCGACAAGACTCCACCATTCGGAACACCCTGCAATGCCACTAGCGCAGATGTCACTTCCTTTGTGCGTTACCATGGTAACATAAGCTCTTCGGATACCTGTCGCCGCTGCTGTGTTAAATACTGAATATTTATTGAAACAAAAACAGATACCATTATAAAACATATCATTGAAATTATTGATTAATAATATAAATTCATTAGAGATGTACGGACATTTATAAAAAAAAAAAAATACTGATTACTAACCATATAATACTAAGGATTTCTTGATGAAATTAAAATAAAAATGTTTGTGTCCTTTTAATAAGATGTCATCCTCGATAATAATGATAATAAATATATAAATCCTTTTTCAAGCTCCATTTTTTTTTTCCACGCTCCAGCAAGACGCAATAACTTATGGGACATTTTTCCTGTTCGTAGGAAAGTCAAATAAATTCACAGTTATGCACAGTTAAACATTTCTGTAATTTAGAGACATATGTAGCATGCATTTAGTGTATAAGCTGGCCCTGGCATAGAGGTGCGTGAGAAACAATAAAATGAATTAATTGACTATAATATCCATATTCCTTAGAGTGTTCTTTGGAACAGGGAGCGGCATGCAGCTGCAGTTATACACTTACAATGTGCATGATTTTTTTTTTCTTTGTTTTGCTCTCATAAGCATAGAGTGTGTGTGGATTCTTCAGGCGCAACAGAGGTCTACATTCCTGAGAGTGTTCTCAGGAACAAAGTAGAAGTAATGCCTTGTTAATTCACACTAGTTGCATTTTATAAATGTGTGAACCCCACATCCATGGTACAGAGATGCGTAGATGTGAACAGTGTATTTTCCTAAGAGTGTTCTCAGGAATAATGCAGCATTTGTTTTGAATAAATATGTACGTATATTTCTTGTTCCTGTCACTTCTTCCGCTTTAGTGTTACAACAGAACTGTCTGCGGTCTCCGCCTCCTCCGCGGGCTCCAGCCTGCCACTCTGCCCGCCACCGCCTTTCACCAGCCTGGGCACTGCCACCGGAACTGCACGTGCACACCTTCACATCTTTCCTCCCCCTTTTATCCTTCCTCCCTCCTTTAGCTCTTTTCTTATCTATTTGTCTTAAATAAAACCACCCTTTTTCCTGTCCATGTGTCTGTGGTGCCACCCATGCACAAGGTTTGATACACGACTATTCACCAACAATCAAAGCATGTTTATGAACTTATTACATTTCTGTACACAATAAAACGACTGCAGTCACACAAAAAAAGTAAGCGAATTGACACAAACAAATGTTAGTGTTTAATATTTCTCCCAAAGGTTTTGAAGACCAAAAGAGATTGTTTGCCCGTGTGTGTGTGTGTGTGTGTGTGTGTGTGTGTGTGTGTGTGCACGTTTAACCCACCACTATTTAGTGTTGTGGTCTTTCCATTAATATCATCTTGGCAAATACACTGGCCTGGTATATGAGGGACCGGTGCCTAAACTAACATGCAAAGATGTTTCTGTGCAAGCACAATGACAAAAGTTCATAAAATCCCATTCAGTCAAGTTCATTTAATATAAAGTAATTCCAAGGTCCAGTTTATTAGCTTAGGTTTTTATTCAGTCATCCTATTGAATAAAAACATCTCCTGTTCCTCGCTCCACCATATTTCAGCAGAATCAATGTTTATTTCTTGTTTTTGCTCTTATATCCCACACAGTGTTGGTTCTAATCAATACAGCAACAATCTCCGACTTCACCTCAGATCTTCCACTCACACACATTCACACCGGGTTCTACACCTCCTGTATACAGTATTTATACCACTAGCATAGAACGTAACCCCATAACTCATAGTTGTGTGAAAGTCCTGAGTGATTTGCAAAACATACTCTGTAAATGTTAAAGGAATCTGTATTAGTGCCAGAGAAATTCACTGTCCATCACTTTATTGTGTGTGAGTGTAGGGTGTTATAGCAGCTTCTCTGTAGGCAGCTGTGCAGTTTTCCAGCTGCAGCCAGCAGCAGACCAAAGTATGGTGAGGAGGGTTTCATCGGCCGGGATGTGAACTCTGCACACACACGAAATACGGATGATCGGAGAAGCACAAGGATAATGATTAAAAACATGGAAGCATCCAGCTATTTATTCTACTGTTCAACCCATTTAGAATAAAACCTCTCACGATTAATAACTCTCGAACAATCAGACGTTTCATTGATTCATGTAGAATGCATAAGTGATGTGCAAAGCTTATAGAAAAGAAAATGCTACCAAATCTGCAATTATTGAGATCCTTGTTAAAAATGGCTAAAAATCAAGTTTAGGGGAAAAATTTTAATTTATTGCTAATAATAACCTTTAATTTGATTATACATCATTCTAAGTAAAATATTTTAATTACAATGTCACGAGTCCAGTTAGACAGTCCACTCCTGCATTTAGAGCTACTGTACAATCTCCCTCCGCTAAGAGAACACCACCAAGTCTTGTGCTACTTTAAATGCTTGATGAGAATACAGAATCTCTCCAGGTCCTTTATGACCCCGAGTCCTCTCTTGTAAACTCCTCTTCAGCTCACTACACCTTCACCTCTAATATGGTTTAGATCAGGAGCCTGGGAAAACCATGTGGCCCTGAAACCATTTGGTTGGGACGTGACTGCATGTTTTTTATTCTGACGTTTCTGTTGGAAGTTTTGTAAGAAACAGTCAGTCATCTGAAATCTCTTGATTCTTTAAAAAAAAAAAAAACAGTTCCACTTGTAACCCAGGTTAGAAATGAATGAATTAAAAAAGAAAAAACAAATTCTATTGAAGTAATTGTACTAAAATAATAAAAACAAAACAGAAATGTTACATTTACAGTATGTGTATTTAAGTGTCAACACTGATTGTTTGCTGTGCTGTGGACTTTGAAACAATTAGGATAACTATAATGACTAAGGTGAGATGGTGGTTGTGGCATGTGCACTGTGATGATGTCATCAATATGCGACGGAGAGATGCATAAAGAAAGAACATGCGCTCAGGTTTTTTCCTGAGCCTGAGTTAAGCTGTGATCCTGAGATGGCGAGCCACTCAGTTAGAGAATCTTGAAAACGACTATTAAAAGAGAATCCTGCGATTCATCAAGTGATTGGTGCTCTATCCATTATCACAGGTGGAATTTAGCCATTCCTGTGGTGTTTCTCACAAAACTACCTCGTGCTGATCATTACACTGATTGACATTTTTGCACTATTGAGCATTTGCACTACACAAAGAGACTCATTGGATTCATCTTCTTTCCCCATGTTCACATTTATTTTATGGACTGAGAACGTTTCATATATTGCAATTGTTATTGTGTGTTTGTATTATTACAGTTAGTTGATTATTTCTCATTTCAGATTGACTTTATTGTAATTTAGTTTTAGTTTGTGTGTCAGAGGTTTTATTTCAGACCAGTAACCAAAAAGTAAACTGAAAAAATAATATAAATTAATAAGAAATAAACGGATATAGGAAAGGTAATAATTCCAAAATTAGAGAAAATTAAAAAAAAAATTAAAGAAATAATCTAGTGCAAGGTAAACACGGTGCCAATAATTTTTCTGGAATGTTCTTTTGCTATTTCCTAGTCCAAACCTAACAATCTCTTTACACCAACTGGTTCAGCTTCAGCTTTTTTTCTGACAGTGAAATGAACACACAGGTACTGTACATATATAAGTGCTCTATAAGACAGGAAAGGCCCAATACTATCAAATGGTGTTGTTTATACAGTACATCCAGGAAACCGAGCAGACACGACTTCCTGTATAAAAAGCTGTCTCATCTTCCATCTCTACACCCTCCATCCTCTCTCCCCCTCTCTACATCCTGCCTGTCGAAGCCCATCCCTTCAAAATGCTGCGTCAGCTCTGGGTTGACCTGCGGAGGCAAAATCCACCTCTTCATTTCGACACTACACAAAGTGCGCCCCCTACAGCCTGATTTAGACAGTATTATTACAGCAGGACTTTAAGATGATGAGTAATTATTATAACACTGTATGAGATTATCCTAATGAGATCTTGGCAGACTCCCAGAACAGACCGTGTGATATAATTTGACATGATCAGAATTAAATCTTAATTAATCATATCAATTAAGTTCAGCAAGCTCAGTGAGTGGAGGAGTGTGTATGCTCTTTGCCAAATACTTTTTACCTAAGTCCTTCACCACAAAGGAAGTGATTGCTGGCAGGTTTATATTATTTAAAGTAAAATTATAATCGAATACAGTATTAATGTGTGGAGAAGACTGCGTGGAACTGAGAGACAATACACATAGCAAAAACAGGAATCTGAAGGACGATTTCTATCAAGGACTTCCAAAGGTCTCTCCAGAGGACAACGCTGCACTGGGAGGACCGCTGGTTCTGGAGGAGCTGCAGGCCGCATTGAATTCAATGGCAGGAGGAAAAGCACCTGGAATTGATGGCCTACAAGCCTACAAGTTCTTCTTGCTCTGTACAGACTAAAAAATAATGTCAAAAGCACTGGCCAATCAGCTCAGAGACATCATGGACGCAATTATTTATAGACATATTATGCCTACAGTAAATACTGTAGATCACACAGTAACGTTTCCTTGATTTGGGACATTTTGGAATTCTCCAGTTCATTGGCAGTTGACCTTGGTCTGATTTCACTGGACCAAGAAAAAGCTTTTGACAGTGTTGAGCACCTACTGTATACTTCTGGAAAACTCTAGGGGCATTTGGCCCCAGCCTAAGTCTTATAGCAATGGTAAAAGTGATGTACGAAGAGGTCGAAAGTGTACTGAAGATCAACAGAGGGTTAAAAGTGCTCCATTTAAAGTAAAACGGGGAATTAGACAAGGTTGCTCGCTATCAGGTATGTTGTGCACTTTATCACTTTACCCGTTTTTACACAGACTATGCATTTCTTTAAATAGATTTTTATAAGTTTATAAGTTATAACACGTTTTATCCACCTACGCAGATGATATTATGGTTTACAAAATTACAGTACAAAATCAGAGTGAAGTCAAAATTTTTGAAAAGATAGCCTATCATTTTAGCTTGGTATCTTCCTCTAGAACTAACTGGAAAAAGAGTAAACCACTGCAATAGGAAACGCAATGGTCACAAGGCCTACCAAAACTACCAGGTTAACTAAAATGAATAAAAGAAGGTTTTAAATATTTGGGAATTCACTTAAATAATAAAAAGAAAAATTGGATGGGTGTTTTACAGAAAATAGAAGGCAGACTTAAGAAACGGAAATGATTAAAACCGAACATGTCACTTAGGGGGAGGGTACTCGTGGCAAACAATCTAGTAGCCTCAACACTGTGGCATCACTTAGCCTGTCTGGAACCTCTCCCCCCCACTCCCCCCCACCCCACCCCTCCACACACACACAACTGGCCTCGTTGTAAAAATCCGGTCAACTTTAGTTAACTTTATGTGGGATAAATTGCACAGGATTCTTCAGAGTGTCCTCTTCCTTCCCAAAGAATAAGGAGGGCAGGGTTTGATAGACATTAGAAGCAGAATCCCAACTTCTCGATTTCAAACTGTACTAAAATACTTGATCCGATCTGATACTGTTATGGAGCGATGTTATGAGTTTTATATTGAGAAAAATCTATGCTTTTGGTTGAGATCATACCTTGTTTCTAATGGATCCAACTGTTCTTAATGTTTTTAACAAGTGTGGATCCCAAGGCCCCGCTGTCTCGCTGTTTTGGCCATTGGACATGAAGGAAAGGTCTTCTGGTCTCATACAAACTCTACAATTGAAAAAAGAGTGGTGGCTCAGGAACTTGGGCTATGGTCACTGCAGCAAAAAATTTTTGCGCTAAAATTCCCCCTCCGCAAGAATCGCTATATTCAAAGCAAAGCCGAGGTGTTATGCGCTAAAATCCCTCCCCCCCACACTGCCTCTTTTATACATTTTAGACTTTCATCTTCTCTCTCTCTCTCTCTCTCTCTCTCTCTCCCTCCCTCCCTCTCTCTCTCTCTCTCTCTCTCTCAGAATTCAAGATTCAAATGTGCTTTTCTGACATGACAAATATTTATGTTCGTATTGCCAAAGCTTAGAGATAAGGCACAAAAAATAACAGGAGTAGAGAGTAAAATAAATATATATATATATCCTTTTCTCTTTTTCTTCTATTTGACCAAAACAGTACCATACCCCAGATTATGGCTAGGTTTTGTCAGTAGGTCCATATGGATTTAGTCCCTGTTGCCATAGAACCCACAGATTTCCAAACAGATCAGTTCTGCTGTAATTCTGTATCAGAATGAAAGAAATATTATATATATGTACAAGCAGAAGATAACAGGCTCATGCACATATTACAATTTCTAAATACAACTTTTAACACAGGTAGTTAAGTCCACAGTTGCCACGGGAACCAGAAATCCTTCATACATACTCATGTCTTGTAGTCATGCAATTGTTGTAAGTTTTATCTTGTAAAGTGTGTGTGTGTGTGTGTGTGTGTGTGTGTGTGTGTGTGTGTGTGTGTGTGCAGGTGGTGCGTGTGTACAGTACAGGAAGAGACTGAGGAAGAACAAATTGTCTAAAGAGCAGCTGAAGGAAATCCCCATTCACAAATTCACTAAAGGTGAGGGACACCAAACTCCCATGATGCACCTCTGCCCCCTTCCTAGTGTGCTCTGACCTTATTTTAGGGCGTGTCCGGTGACCGACCTGTCAGCTTCCTGTTTGTTTTTTTTTATTTCTGGTTGACCATTTCTAGTCCTGATGAGTTATAAGAGAGCAAAGTGTTAGAGACGTGTGACTCGCCCCGGGAACGAGGCGTTTACCTCGAAATCATCAGAATTGCAAATATAATTAGTGACAAATTAATTATAAATCCAATGAATATAGACTTATTGAGAAAAAGACTAAGAATGATGCAGAGTTAGAGGTGAGGAACATTCAGAAGGTTTTCAAAAAAATAAATAAATAAACTTTATTTGTGTCAAATGAAGCCTGAATGACTGAATCGATTCATGAATCAAAAACTGGATCATAATTTAATTTGATTAAATTCTAGCTAAAGGAATCATCTGCTAATCCCCCAGGTACAGGTCAGGGAGGAAGCTGCGGGGGTCAGGGCAGAGGGGCAGGATGGAGAAAGGACCAGTGTGAAGCAGACAGGTGGTGTAGTGGGGCAGAATGGAGAGAGCTCTAGTGTGGTGCAGAAAGGTGATGCAGTGGGGCAGGATGGAGTGAATGGAATGAAATCCTCAGCGAACCTGGAAGTGGAAGCAAGGGCGTGGGTTCTGCAAACTAAACTGGTGCAGTGGTTTTCCTAAGACCGGTCCGCTTCACAAACAGGGAGGGGAAAGCAGAGAGCTTCGGTTCCCTTTCTTGAGGAGTAAGAGCTCAGGACACGTCGTGAGAATCCCTCCGAGATGGTGGAAGCCGGGAAGCCGGGGATGTGTCACAAG
Source organism: Clarias platycephalus (assembly GCA_030068275.1). Lineage (NCBI taxonomy): Eukaryota > Metazoa > Chordata > Actinopteri > Siluriformes > Clariidae > Clarias > Clarias platycephalus. Next base: position 851,242 of record JAQQZT010000017.1, read on the forward strand.
CCATGGAGCGAGGAGAGAGAATCAGCGTCATTTGCCAGGTAAGGGTTGATAACCAAAAATCCAGCCGCATGAACAAACAAATGCGGAGGAACGAGTGCAGAACCAGATTCCTAACATAGACAGGGTCATACACGAAGATCAGTCCGATAAAAGGCGAGGTAATCAGGGGAGAAGATGAAAGAGGAATCCGAAGGGCAGCGGATGAGGCCCACGAGCAAGACACTGCGGAATGCTTTTAAGGCCTAGGGATGGTTCCTAATCAGATACAGGCGTGCCGTGATTGAAAGCCTGTTGCCCAGAAAACTCCAGGGTGGAGCTAGGGCTGAAAGATGCTTGGTGAATCGAGCTGGCTCGTGACAGTACCCCCTCCTACGGACGCCACCTCGCGTTCTGGCTGGTGCGTTGGGGTGTCGAAGTCATCAATAAGGGATGGATCCAAGATGAACCTGGAAGAAATCCAGCTTCTTTTGTCCGGGCCGTAGCCCTCCCAATCCACCAGGTACTGGAGGCCTCTGCCTCGTCGTCTAGATTTTAAACGCTTATGCACGGTGAAGGCCTCACCACCTTTGACAAGTCGGGAAGGAGGAGCTGGGTGGGCGGGTGTATTTACTGTAGGGGGCATGAGCCCAGAGGTTTTATCTGGGATATATGAAAAGAGGGGTTTATCCGACGCATGGAGGAAGGCAGATGAAGTCTGACGGTGCAGGGGTTGATGATTCTGAAGATAATGAACGGACCAATGAATCTGGAGGACAGTTTGCCCGAGGATGTCTTAAGGGGAATGTAGTGGAGAGATAACATCACTCTTTGACCTATGCAGTATAACGGTGCCCTGGAGCGGCCCCTGAAGGAGTCCGTTCTTGACCCGCAATTCAACATTTAGTAGTGCTCCCCCACAAGGCATTGAGGAGGCAGGACAGTGGCTTCAGGCGCCAGATTGTGGGCTGGAGAGAACTGGCGAGAGAGAGCGTCTGGCTTCGTGTTCTTAGAGGAATTGAAAGGAGATGCTCTTATATAAAAAAATTAAAGTTTTATGGAATGAATGAAAGGAAAGAAATGGGAATTTTAGCAGTTTAGTCTCTTTGTGGCCACAGATTTTTACACTCAGCTCTACAGAGTAGAGCCCTGTGACCTATTCTGCAGAGAGGAGCTACTCAGCGAGCTTCCAATACTATCTCTGGAGCAAAGCAGTGTATATGGTTGAAAATTTGAAATTTAAACAGGGGTGCACCACTTTCTGGTCAACTTTATAGTTTCGATATAGAACCATTGCTGTGCAAGTTGAGAGCTGAGCAACGGGACTTTCCTGTTAGAGGGTCACAGGAGAGACTTAAGCTGTCAGCATACGCCGACAATGTGACTGTTTTTATTAAAAATCAAGATGATGTTCAAGCTCTGACTGAAACTTGAGCATATACGCAAGAGCTTCCTCAGCACGTATGAACTGGGGAAAATGCGAAGTTATTTTTTAATAACCAATCTTTCCAGGTGGTCTCCAATGGGGCAAAGTCAGCCTCAAGTATTTTGGGGTGTTTTTAGGAACAAAAGATTTCCAAAACAAAAACTGGAAGGGTGTAGTGGTAAAAGTGTGTGCCTCAAAAAAGGAACAGATAAAGACAGCAGATGAACTGTGTATAGAAACGGGAGTAAAGTCAAGTTGTCTAATGGAGAGACACTTGGGTGAGGTGATGTCAGCACTGCCCTCCCATCTGAAAGAAGCTCTGGGGCATAGCCCTAGCGAGAACCAGCAGCCTCTCCCATCTTTACCCATACGCCCAGCAGCAGAAGACATTCAGCAAGAGGAAGGAGCCCTGCTGTCTTTCAAAACACCCCTTCTAACAACTTTTTAGTAGCGCTTGAAGAAAGCGCTGTATGGAACGCTGTATGGAACATGTGCCAAGGTTATGCACAGAGGCTCCTTGGATTGAATAAAGGAATCATGTTGGTCAGAGTGATTGACGCAAGGCTCTTCCGCACAAGGACGCTGGAGGTCCCTACAACCCGCCCATAGAAAAGCGCACAGCTGATCTACAGTATAGTACACGGGGCTGTGGCCACGAACAGACCTGTGGCGCATATTGACCCCACCAGGAGCACAGAGTATCTGTTCCATGGCAGGGAGGAAACAGTAGATCACCTGTTTTTAAGATGCTAAGAGATTTTAAGATTTAAGAGATTGAGTAGATTGTTTTTTTCTGATTAAAACGTGATCAAATGGGTTAGGAGTGACATGGACCAAAAATCTGTACATACACGGGCCAAATTACAAAACAAAAGACAAATCTGTCACTCTTTTAAATTACATTATAGGCCAGACAAAACTCGCAATCTGGCTCACAAGGAAAAACTAAATGCAGGGGGGCGGCACATATGATGCTGAAAAAATGCTCTTGGCAATCGTCAGATCCAAAATAAAAGTTGAGTGTGTACTGTATATGTGTGTGTGTGTGTGTGTCTTCCTTCCTTCATTGTGTCTCTCTCGTCACTCGTCCTTCACCTTCTCTTTATTCTGTCCTTCACAGGATCGAGGAGCAGTTGGGAGACAAGGCCAAGTTTGCAGGGAAAGATTTCCGTCATCCCAAAATGAACTGGAAGTCGGCATCTGACCTGAACACTAGCATTAAACATTCGCATTATAAACACTCGTATTATAAAAGACTTGCTTTCTTTAAAACTTTTTAGACTGAGGCTCAGTGTGAGGTCGAGTCCTGCAGTTACACACATGTATAAATGAATAAAGACTTTTCCTGAACTAATGAGTCATGTTTTATTTTTTATTACTTCTACTATTTCCTGTCTGATTATATTTTCTCACCTTCTTTCACTTCGTCTAGATTATCCTCTCTTTCTGTTTCCTCTTCTCTTCTGTTTTTATTTATTCTTTTTTCTCTTTCTCTCTTCTTAATTTTCTTTATTTTTCTCACCTTTTCCCCTGTTTTTCTTCTTTCAGTGTTTTCTCTTTTTTGTTTTTATTTGTCTTCTCTCTGTTTTTCCTCTTCCTCTTTCAGTAACGTGTCTTCAGTGACTCCGCGCTCTGACTCGGATTTTCACGCGGCTCCTGTTTCATTATTAATGCACTAACTGTTCGTGACTGAATGAAAAGCGAGGTCGCTCTGTTGGTGTCAGTAGGCCGGAGCTCTTACTCAGGCTCACAGACCCGCCGCTGTGCTAATTAATAAAGCTAACGGTGTAATTAGCAGCTGTCAGTCATCAGTCAGACGTCCTTTACATCAGGGCCTCCTGTGGATCAGGAACATTAGAGACCTGTGTGTGTGTGTGTGTGTGTTACTATTACACTCTGAAAGACTCCACAGGGTTTAACTTCACTCGTCTCCTCGTCAGACCTACATTTTCTAAGCTGTTATTCAGCTTCTTACACTCATTAAGGCTCATTAACGCTTGGCTCGTTCAGCTGCAGCTCAGGAAAGTTTCACCTCCTGCCTGAGTCACGGACTCGACCTTCATCCTGCTGTATCTGTCTGTCTGTCTCTCTGTCTGTCTTTCTCACTGTTTATCTGTCTGTCTCTCTCACCTTCTGGCTGTCTGTCTTATTGTCTGTTTAACTGGCTGTCTATCTCTCTCTCGTTGTCTGTCTAACTGACTGAACAAAGCAGTGGTGGTGTTTCTAACTAAGGTTGACCTCACGAGTACACTGACCAGGAGTGGAATAAGTGTGAGAGGAACTGCAGTTAAAGTCACCCCTCTATCTGCCCCTGCGTCGCGAGCTGTGATCTCTAACATGCCTCCATTTATAGAGGACAAGGCAATCACGAAGGAGCTGGCCTGCTTCGGGAAGTTCGTCAATCCTATCAGAGCTTTCCCGCTCGGGTGCAAGAGCTCCAACATGCGACACATCCTGGTCTTTCCGCCGGCGAATTGAAATGGTTTTAAATATCCAAGAACAGAACCTTGGTGTAAATTTTAAGTGTAAAGAAGGGGAGAGCAATTTCACAGTTTTTGCCACCCGGCGCGGCTGAGGTGTTTTAGTGTGGGGATGTGGGACCTAAAAGCCTGAGCTATCCGTACAGAGCTGTGTGTACGGCTCGGTGGTGACTCAGCTGGAAACAGTGGCAGAAGAGCGGGGACAGCCAGCAGGAGAACACACCACCACAACAGACAGAAAACACCTCAGCTAAACCAAGTAAAAAAAGAGAGGAGACACCAACTATATATACACTCACCTAAAGGATTATTAGGAACACCTGTTGAATTTCTCATTAATGCAATTATCTAATCAACCAATCACATGGCCGTTGCTTCAATGCATTTAGGGGTGTGGTCCTGGTC
>JAQQZT010000017.1:901488-914945 GCA_030068275.1 Clarias platycephalus
AAATAAAACAAAAAGTAAATGTAACAAAAAAAAAAGACTGAAACACGAAGGTTGGAATGTTGCCCTAGTTCTTTTTTTAGAAAAAAAAATCTGCAGTGAAATCAGGTGTTTGATCTCCGTCGGTCATTGATTCGTTCATCCTTCTGTCTGGCCATCCATCTGTTCCTCCTCCTCCTCCTCCTCCTCAGTCGCCTCTCCGCGCTTCTTCTGCGAAACAGATTTATAAAAGGTGAAGCCTCAAGCCTAGGTTCCTCAGAGTGGTGGAGTGGTCAGGAGGTGGAGGTACTCACCTTCAGCATGGTGTAATGTTCCAGGCTGCTGCAGTGCTCCGATTTGGCCTTTTTCTCATCCGTGTAAAAAACGTTACAGAGCTTGCAGAAGAAGCCACTCTTGGGGACGACGTAGCTGATACCTGAGCCGGAGAAACAACAACAAAATAAAAATCATAATAAATCAGGGCATTTAAAAATTGCATTAAAGGAAAGAAGACATACTTGTGTGACAGGAATTTAAAAGTGACGAAAGTGATTACGTAAAAAAATTAAACCTAAAATGAACTGCCGCACTGGAGTAACTGCATTACCTAAGTTTGTTTATAGAAAATATTTTTTTAAATGTGATTAATTTCTGTCCCCGCCCCCCCCTCCCCCCGTCAATGTTTTATCATGGCATGGTGACCGGTCTATGACTTGAGATCCTTTTTAATGAGAGCTCTCACTTGCTGATCTATAGTTCTATAGTGTAGTGTGTGGCTTCAACACCTTCTGGAAACAAAAAAAACAAAAAAAAAAAAAAAGAGGAGATGTATAAAATGGTGTCCTGCACAAAACAGGTCAACACTACGGTGTCCTGCGAGGGACAGACGGCAGGAACGGCTCGCTTCACTGTAGTATATTGAGCGCAACAGTGACACTTAGTGCCTGATTTATGGTACTGCTTTATACATACATATGATTTGATTAATGAATACTCACTAACAATGCTATATTAACCTCAACCATAATATTTTCTCTGCTGTTCCCTGATAAACACACTACATGGTCAGAGGTATGTACATTCCGTATGGGACCGTATGTGGTTGTTCCCCAACCTGCTGCCACACATTTGTATAGAATGTCTTTCTATCTCGCAGACTTATACGTTCCTTTCACTGGAATTAAGAGCATGATGACACCCCTGTGAGATGCACAGAGCCATGACTGAACCTTTGGGATGAACTGGCGCTTCCTCGACATACTGACATCAGCACCTGGGCTCATTAACGCTCCTGTAGCTAAATGAACACAAACCCTGATGTGACTTCGCTGAGTGTCTCTTACTTACCCACAGGGTTGTCGGGTTGGTAGGGTCCGAGGGGGGTCTGATCTTTCTCTTCTTCTTCTGAATCTTCTCCTTCCTCTGCAGGATCTCCACACACACCTTCAGAGCTGGAAACAGGACTGTGATGGTCCTATATATACATACATAGTGGAGTACACAAGTTATACACCACTGCCGTAAGCATATAAATACGTTCATTTAAAACCAACACATTTTATATTCAAGCGTAGTAGCACATGGTTTTTTAATCTACCTCTCCACTGCTGTTTTTAACCGCCTGGCCGTTTTCTCTCCTCTCGTCCAAGCTTGTCCCCATCTTCAACTCGTACCAGACCTCAAACTTATCCGCTGTGGTCCTGAAAGACAGAAATGCACACTTGCTTACAAAAACTCTACAGCATGGAGAAATGCACTCACGCGGTCACGGCCACTGTTCCACAACATTAATACTAAACAAAAAACAAAAACAGGAAGAAAAAAAAAGATGTTTTTTCTCAAATGAAAATTGCACATAATTTATTATATTATAACAGAAATAATAACTAAACAGTATACTTAATTCATCATTTAAGGCATTTTTTTTCTTTAAATGAAGCACTCCCAAGCTAAACAAAAAGTTAAATTTAAGACAATTTAACAGTTTGTTACGGAAATAGGCACGGCAAGTTTATTTGTGTAGCACAATTTATACACAATGGTAATTCAAGGTGCTTTACACAAAAGAGAAGAAAATAATTATAAAAAGAAATGAAAATAATGGCACTAAAACTTTTAAAATAATTTAAATTTGATTTAAAATAAAAACAGTTCGTAATGATGCTTTTAAAACTACTTAAAATTTGATTTAGAAGCAGTTAAAAAAAATTAAATAAACATAAAATACAGTGCAGTGAGTTCGGACGTGGCTCAGTCAATAAAATAAGGAAATAAGGTAATATTACAGTGTACATAACCTCCTTTCCTCCGTCCCAGCACCGTCTGACAGACTGGGCCAGACTGAACTTCTTGACGGTTTATGGTCTCTCAACTCACACGACATCACAAGCCTTAATTAACTTTAATTAAGAAATGCCTCATCGATTAGTTATGAAACGCTATACGATATCAAATGTAACCTTATACGATTTACCTACGATGTACCTCTAGTACATACACCTCACAACCTGCAATGAATCATCGAGTCTCGTCAAGACCAGAGCAGGGAGGTGATGGAGTGACTTTGGATTTCAGGAAGGTGGGACGGGTTAGAATTAACCCCACAGATCGACATTTAAAACAATGTTTAAAAACTCACCAGGGAATCAGAGAGTCTCCTTTCCTGCACTTGGTGATCTTTAGAGAAGTGCCGTACAATTTCAGAGGCCAGGGTAAATATTTCTGGATCATTCTGTCAGCTGCTTCCACTGACTCCATTTGGATGTAACACTGAGCGAGCGAGCGAGAGAGAGAGAGAGAGAGAATCATGCATTATTGTTACTTCATTACTGTATATATATATCTCATTATGTATAATTTAGAGATTGTTTTCCCCTATATTGTTTGTGTGTGTCGTTACACACCGTTCCGTACACCCTGTTGAAGCAGTAGGCGGTGATTTTCCCAAAAGGCCGTGCGAGTCTGAGAAGAGACTTGTCTGAATACTTGAAAAAAGGGAGACTGCTGATAAACAACGTCCTCCCACTGGGACCCTACACACACAGACACACACACACACACAGTTACACTGCTACAAATACAAATAATAAATATATGACGCTGAGCTGAGCTGTTATCCGCGTTCACACCTCGATGGTGTCGAAGGTCATACACAGCGTCACGGACACTGGTCTCCCGCACAGCCTCGACCGCTTTCTGCTCTTATAGAAATCGACCATCTCACGAGCCTTCTCCACCGATTCCAGTTCAATCAGCGCCTGAAGAGCGAACGGAGAGATCAAACAAGGGGCAGGCGGGAGCGGAGAACATCACTGCTGAAGAAACGCTGAAGAATGTGTGACATCACCTCAGATTAACAGCACTGTACTAATGACAGTAGGTCACACTTCTGAGGTGTAATACTGTGCTTTCATGTTTGAGAGTTGAAGTCATACGATAAACACACACACACATACCTCATGTCTGTAGTAGGAGATGGCGAAGTTGACGACTTTACCAAACTGGGCCGCCATCTTGAACAGAGCTTCTTTCATGTATTTCTTACGGGATTCTTTAAATTCGTTCCTGATGGGTCTCACAACCACCACCTTACCCCCCTTCATGCACACAGACAAATAGATTAACACTCTTCTCAATACACTTGTAAGAATTTACTTAGACTTTTAATACTGACCTGAGGTTCAGAGGAATCTAGTAGGAGGAAAAACAAAAAACAATAAATAATAATCTAACAAAAACTATCATAAACGAACTCATAATTTAAGAGCAGTTTCTACCTAACGAGTCTCCAGCTGTGTTGTCCAGCTCGCCCAGCTCGTCCAGAGTGACAAAATCATCCATGTTCTCTGGGAAATCCATGTCCTCCATGTCGTCCTGCAGAGCAGAGAACAAACACACAGGATTATATCGATATTTTTCTACAATACATTAAATGTGATAAGAAGCTTTAAGGCCATGGTATTTGTGATTTAGTGATATGTGAAGAACACACCGCCTTCATTAATTGGACCGAGAGGAAGCTACGGCTCCTCCATTGTGCGGGCATGTTATTCCACAAGTTCTGACGCGTATCGTTATTTAGATTTGATACTCACGACACCGAAGTCCATGATCTCTTTGTCTCTTGTTTTAATTTCAGCATCAAAGATTCAACACTTGGTACAGTTGTCTTGAGTAAATCCACTGTGGTTACAACAACCTATTCGCTGTATCTCATTACGGTTTTCTTAAGTTTAAAACAACCTATTTGCTGTATCTGTAAATCACAATCTTGGATTATGTTTTTAGCTTACGGTCAAAAGCTTGTGTTCTCCACGGCTTCCGTATCTTAACTGACTTTCTACCATGCAATAGTCATGCAAATACGTGTAATAGTGGAATGACGTCACAGACCAACTTACGATTGTCATAAATGAATGCTTAACTAACAGACTTAATGCTTAATGCTTAACTAATAAACTTGGTGCTTAGCGGTTAACTAATAAAATAAAATAAACACAACAACAAATTCATAAAGTGAAATATGGCTCTTACATTCCATAATGAGAAAACCAGGGGCCACACACCCCCCCTTCATGGCGAGATACCCAGAGGCCACGCCCCACTTCATAACAAGAAACATAAGCCACGCCTCCTTCAACAAGCCACACCGAACAGGCATTTTAAACAAACCTGTTCCTCGGCTTCCTCCTCCGATCCTCGCTCTGAGCGTCTCTCGTCTTTCTCCTCCTGAACTTGATCCTCTTCCTCTTTCTTCTTCTCCTCCTCCTCCTCCTCAGCATCAGCCTCATCCGCTTCTTCCTTCTCCACCTCCTCACCCTTCGCTTGTACTTCTTCTGTTTCCATGGCGTCGACCTCCGCTCCACCTTTGTCTACCAGGCTATGCTCTTTCTCCTCCTCCTCCTGAACACCTTCCTCGTTCCCCGCCACTTCCTCCTTGATCTCGGTCTCCTCGCCCTCTTTCTTCTCTGCCTCCTTCTCCTCTTTTTTCTCACCCACTTTCTCCTTCTCTTCTTTTGTCTCTACCTCCTTCTCCTGCTTTTTCTCTCCCTCCTTCTTGTCGTCAGTCTTCTCCTTGTCTTTACTGCTGGAGTGGGACGCACTCTTGGAGGAGGACGACTCGCTCCTCTGTCTGCTGCTGCGGCTCTTGCTGGAGTCTGATTTTTTGTTGGAAGAACGCTCGGGGCTGCTGTCCCTGAAATGGACACGAACAAATGATCATCATTTCTAAAAACACAGAGTAATGCTGCAGTGAATATTCAGTTGTCAGGTTATAAGCCATTCATTCCATCTGTTATTGCAGAACATTCCCACAAGGTGGCGCTATGCTTGCACATTGAGTGTTCATACACTTAGTATTAGCCTAAATAATGCCTCAGAATACTTGATATCTACGGCAAGAAAAGATTATAATCTCAACATGCTAAATAAATGATAAGGAAGTGAAAGGATTCCCTTGACCATAGAGTAAGAATTCTTACATTTAGTAATAATAATAATAATAATAAAAATAAAATAAAAACATAATACAAATGTGGTCAAGGTTACAGACATCAGTGTGACTCCTACCGCAGGTTGGTTCGGGACGACATTGACACTTTAATGCTTCTGTCTTGAATCCTCAGTGGGTTGAAGTGATAGTACTTCACCATTATGTCCGCATCATGCCAATCTGCCATCTCTATCAAACCCTAACACGCACAGACCAAAAGGAACAGGTTACAAGAAAACCACACAAAAAAGAAAAAAAATTAAATATATTTAATTCAAATCTCAACATGGTGAAGTGAAGTGAAGTGTCCACACACTGTACCTTGTCTTCAGTGAATTTCGAATGGCGCACATCCCCGAATAAACCTGCAACTTCCAGCACCTTGTCCTCCGTCTCCTTCCCTGGAGGCAGACGCGAAAAACACACCACAGACTGGGAGGACGGCTTCGAGCGCTTCGACGCTGGCTCGTACGCCTCTGGAGGCTGTTACGCATCGGTGCGCGCACACACACACACACACACACACACACACACGCAAATATCAGCACAGCAAATTAACATCTGTTCAATCTGTGGGCAGATCTTCTATTCTTTTGGGATTTGTTATGTATTATTTAAATCATTAAACAGATCTCAGTATGTATGAACTAATATACCTTTACATTTTGCCATGTTAATGTCTGTCTTTAATTTTGTCTTATGATGTAAAATATTTGCTGTATTTTTTTTTTTAAACATCACAGTCTACAGTAGTATCCAGATATCTTACTTATACTAAAAAATTTAATTTATTGACAATAGAAATCATTGATTAAGTCATCATAATTCTCCAATTTATAAGTGGCTTTATTTGTCCAAAAACAATAACTTTATATCGCCATCAAAATCCTTATCGTCTAACAATCCCAGCCGATAAATTAAACACAAACAAACTGCTAAATAAAAAAAATTAAAATGATCAAAAATCTAGACTTTTCTGTATTACTTGAGTAGGGAATGTCTCAAACCCTTGGCATTGTGTTTGTTTATAATGTACGTACATGAATGACCTCGACGGTTGGGGATAAACACAGACTGATGCGCTGACCCTTAATGTAGGCGGGTTTAGTCTGATAGTGAGCGACCATGTCCTTTGCTTCTGTATGAGAGCTGAACTCCAAAAATCCCTTAAATACAGGAAAAAATATATTAATACCAAACCTGTATGTGAGAATATAACTAGACAAGATCAGTAGTTATAATTAATTTCACTAATTCCCTCTATAAAATCATCAACATGTGGGCTAAACCCCAAACATACACACACATGTCTTCTTATGGATAATACAGGATGAAACTCAAGATCTTGTGAAAATCATCAGTTCCTCCATCAGTACTGGACACACACCCAAATATATTAAACTAGCAGTTATTAAACCACTGAATAAGAAACCTGACCTTAATCCCTATCGGCTGTCTAACTGTCAACACCCCCCCCCCCCCCTGCCGCCAACCCTTTTATCTTCAGGATCCTAAAAAGGTTGTAGCGCAGCAGTTATGCTCATACCTATGAAGGAATAAAATAAGAAAAACAAATGGTTGGAAGTTGGGATTTTTAATGAATTAATTGGTAAATTCCTCGGTAAAATAAGTATTTGGTCACCAAGGTATCTATTTAAATAGCCACTATACTTTGATCAAATATACTTTGATCAGAAGGTGCAGGGTATTCGTTGGTACCTTGTATAGTGGTTCTCACAATTATAGAAGTCTTCCAAATCTTACTTTATGTCTCAGGAAGCCCTCATGCATCTTTTTCTCTCCTTCAGTTACTCCTGCTTGCACTCTTCTCAAAACGTTTATGCAAAAACATTACTAATAATCAGTCTCCCTTTCCGTCCCTCTCTCTGTTGAGCTACATATGCTACTCCTGGGCTACCAGAGGTCTTGGCACCTTCTGGGTTTATTTATGGTCTCGCTATCTAATATTACCCAAATGAAGATAAGTTCCCAAAAAATACAAATAAAAATAGCAAAAGAAAGCAGTAAGAGCGTTTTTTTTTTTTTTTTTTTTTTTTTTAGCAAGATGACAGGAAATGACGACATGCGACTTGCTGTTTCCTTTACCATCTAGAATGATTCCTTCGTGTGTTATTACCTTAAAAGGGAAGATGAGATGTTTAACTATGGTTCCAAATGGCTTTCCCAGCTCCAACATGTCCGCCACGGCCATGCTGCCCATCGGATATTTGGCCACCACCACTTTTGTGAAGGGCTGAAATTCATCAACAGTGAGTGAGCGCATTAGCATCATCGGTAAAAATATACAGCAATCATGATTCATTCTTATGATGTACATCATCATCATGTACCTTAGGAGGGTGATAAAAACGTTCTGAGGGTGAAGACAGGTCTCCTAAATACATACAAAATATGTGAATTAGCATGGTGTTAAAAAAAAAAAAAAAAAACCTGTGTAAGAGAAAGACAAGAAGACAACACACACTGATTACTTGTTTACAAATTAGAGAAAAATATAAAAAGAAGGAAAGGAAAGGAAAACCAGAAAAGGAAGTAAGAGTGTAAGGGACTCGTATCGGCTTCAGGTTCAGAGTAATTAAAGTTTTTTTATGAGAGATTGGTGTCGTACCTGAGCTCCGTTCTGAACTGTAGGAGCGTTTACTGGGCTGAGACGAGCGAGAACCTCGACGAGACGAGTGAGAGTCGTCCGTTGAGCTGGACCTGCAGGAAACAACACGGCATGGTGGGGAATTTATTACACACACTGGTGTGTAAGCTGAGACAGCTAACTGACTAGCGACCCTACACTGGCATTAGATCGACAGAAACAAAATGGGATAAACTGGACATGACTAAAATCATATCACTTTTAAATAAAAAAAAAAAAAGATCTGAAATTTTACTTGTTTTCACTAAAGATTTGATTTTCAGTAGAAAATGACAGATAGACAGAGACCGATACATGGACACAGACTGACAAACGAACACAATCAGACACACAAATGGACAGACAGCCGGACTCAGACAGGCAGACAGAAACGTAACTGTGATAAGTTGACCATAAGTAAAATCATACTTTTTTTTTAATCTTAAAAATATATTTACATTTTCTTTTCTTAGAGGGGAAGACAAACAGATAGAACAACGAACAAATAGAAATCTAACTGATAAGTTGACTGTGACTGAAAACATTACTTTTTAATATCTTATTAACTATTTTAATATTTTTCACAGAAATGTTTTATTGCATTAAAGTTATTTTGCCATATTTAACTCAAAATAACATAATATTAAAATAATTAATAAATTATTTACATTGTAAAAAAAATTTCTTTTAATGTTTACTAAAATTAAATGCACTTATAAGCTTATGAAAAAGTTTTTTTTTTAATTGTTAGTGCTTTCCGATTATCCTATAAACCATAAAAAAAAAAAAGCATAAAAATCCAAAAGCCTGATTTCTTAATAGCTCTTAGCAAACAGTCGTGGTTTATAAATAATAACGAGTTTCTCCTCATGCTGTGTTCACCAAACTGAACCTGATGGAGCTCGGTGTCGCTCAGCAGCTCGGACACACTTACAGCATCTGCTCTCTACGTGCTTTGGTGTGCCGGAAGCCCCGGATGTGACTCTGCCATGCCTGAATGATGAACAAATAAAAACACACACACATACAGAAGTCACCATCACTGGAAGAGAAGCTCTGATTGATAATAAAAGCATTAAAGTGATGAGCAGTGACGTGTAAAAATCATCCACCCGTCAGTCTTCGGTCACTCACAGCTTCCTGTCTGCACTCGGCTGCGTGTTCTACACTGATACGCTGCTCAGATACCGACTCTAACCGGTCAGGAGACGGTGCTTAACCTTCTATATTGTGCTCATATTACGGTATATGACCAGGCTATGGTTTCCATGGCAACAGCTCTGCACAGAGACATGAGTCCTCGTTTAAACTGTATGTTAAGACGTTCCTGCAGGGTGAGTCAGAGGTAAGGCTCTACCCGAGTTTCCTGATATCTTCACGAAAGAAGAGTTTATACTTGTTGCTTTTTTTTCTTACAGTTAACTTCGACAGAGAACCAGAAGGCACTGGTGAGAGAAGGGATTCCCAGGAGTTCCTCAGCAGTTCAAGTCAAATACTCAAACCAACAACCACGCCACGGTTAAAGTCACATTGATGTGAACATGAAGCACTTCACCTGGATGTGCCTGATCTTATGCGTTGTGGTTGGCTGGTTCCTATTAAAGTCGACAGCTGTGCTGTAAGACGATAAACAGTGCGTATAAATAAATAAAATTTATTTATACAATTTTAGCTTCAGGATGGTCAACGTGACTCCGCACCGTCGCACTCCTCCGCTGTTGATTATTTTCCTACAACAGCACAACACTTCAGCTCTGATCAGCACCATGTGTATCAGTATGATAACATGGGTTACACACTCATACAGTACAGAGGGCGTTCTGCAAACATTCTCACACCGGTCCTCACGGTAAGGTCACGTGTGAAATCTCAGCTCTGCTTCCATGAAGTTACACTCAAACTAAACTTTACAAGAAAAACAAACAGCACGATGTGAACATCTCTCTCTCCCTCTCTCTCACCCTGCTGTGAAATCTTTCTGTTTTTTGTTTTTTTCCGCTTTACATTTCTGGTGAACAATTTGTGAACCATCTCAGTTTACTGAAGAGGCCAGGTTGAGACCCAACAATTATAGCTTTTAAAAAGAAAAGGAAAATCAGAACAAAAATATATACATTGCACTATTCAATGTTACATACACTGACACACACAAGAGTAGGTGAGATCGGGGGGAATCGATTCTGATAAATTATTATTTTTTGTGACAATTCCTGCATCACCACAGTGACCCAAAAAGGAGATTTTATTTTAAAATTAATTGTACATTTATACATGTTTGCATTAGAGGTGGTTAAACATTGCAGTTCCTCCATCATCCTACAGGTGGTGCTCTATAAACTATTCACACATTGGCAGGTGACGCGGCCTCTTGTGTGGTACAAACGAAATATTTGTTATACTTGTTAAGAAAATACAACAAATTTGAAATCTTATATATGCACACACATCTAATATATACACATCATGATATTTATAAAATCATGGTACTGTTAACAGAATCATAATCAGCACCTGGGAAATCGGCTGGTCGACTAGTGGATGGCTTAATTATTATAAACACGCCCCCAGATGTACCTTTATCCGACCCCGATCTGTTCAGAAATAAAAGTGTGGTTGAATACATTCAACCACACTTTCACATCCAGAAGCGTTAAAGAAAATAATAATTAATAAAAATAAATAAATAAATAAATAAATAAATAAAAAACACACAGGAAGATCACAATCTTCTTGGCCATTTAAACATAACTTGTCAAAAAAAAATTATCACAAAATACTAACACCCTCAGTCAGCAGACTGAACTCTGCCATCAACATAGACACTTGAAGGAAGTTGTGACTTGATCCAGTAGGCGGGTTTGAGAGATTTAAAAAAATATTTTACATTTTGAAATGTTTCCTGTTTAGTTGCAATTCACCTGTTTGACCACTAGTCAACCTGTTTGACCACTGTTTGTCTCCATTCTGGTCTAAAGCTGCTTTCAGACTGCGTCACCTAGCAATATTTTAAGATTGAATTACCAGATAACTTACGTAAAGTTAGTTGTTGTTTTTTTTACAAGTTTTGTTGTACATAAGAAGAGTGCGATTGATTTTTCTGTCAATTAGGATGCAATGTTTACGTTTCTCATTAGCTGATGCTATGTGGGTGACACACAAGTCCGACGCCATTCTCCTATTGGTGGATTTTAAATGAGCATTCCGGCAATTTAGTTCACACTTTGATATCCGCCAGAATATCTCTCAAACCGAGACAACACGTCAACGTCTGACGTGGCACTTTCAGAGCACAACCTGTTTCTCAGACTGTCGTCTGCTGTAAAAGTCATAAACCCAGTGTAAAGTGTAAACCCAGAGTATGTTACCTTGGAGCCATTGCTCTCAGTCTTGCAGAGCGTACAGATGTGGGGGAAAACTGTCGGCTTGTCATCGTACTCATTATCCTCCACCGTTGCTCCTTCTCCGCTTTGTCTCTCTCGGGATGACTTCCTCGATTTGGAATCCCTCCTTCCTCCTGAACTTGCTCGGTCACTCTTCTTGTGGCTGTCCCCCTTCCCGTGTTGCTCGTGTTCCTGGCCGGACTCCTGACGTGACGCACTCGAAGATGGCGGGCTTTCACCTTTCTCCATCTTTTTTTCTGTCGTTTCTGTATCTTCATCTGCCTGTTTAGACTCCACCTCTGGTTTGTCACTAGAATCCGTGTCGGTAGTGGCGGCAGCAGCAGCAGCAGGAATAGTGGCGGCAGCAGCAGCAGCGGCGGTGGTGGTGGTGCTAGTGGTGGCAGCAGCAGCGGTGGCAGCAGCGGCTGCCTTTTCTGCCCGCTTGGCTTTGAGTTGCATGATGAGATACGGTAATGTTTCCACGCTGATCTCGTTCTCTGGGATTTGAGCCAAAGCCTCGACGTCCTCTGGGCTCAGACCCAGAGCCGAATACACGTTCTGGGCACTCATGGGCGTCTCACCGCCCGCGTTGTCCGAAGACTCCATGTTTAAATCAGGATGCTGAAGTGAAGAGTAAATCCTCTCACTGTTGTTACTCTGCAGTGACAAAGAACAAAAATTAATAAGTATACAATACAAAACATTTAATATCTATATTTTGAATTATTGTGATTTTAGTCAAAAATGCATTATACAAATGTTTAAAGATAAACTAAATAAATTAATAATAAGTTAAGTCTTCTTAACTAATAACTCAGCATTAAACATTGGTGTATATTTCTATGTTATACAAATTCAACAAACATAACTTCTATTTTGCTGTAATTGAGGTCTGAATATAAACAACAACAACAATAAAACAACAGTGCTATACTGTACTAGTTAATTAAGACACATGGTGGATTTATATGCATAAACTTCCACTGACTACTGAAGACTGTCTAAACTAACCACAATTTTCACACTTTTGTCGTCAAATGCTTTAAAATATCTCCAAGTTTTCAGCAGCTAGCTAACGGTAGCGCTAACACACTGACTAGCTGCTAATCTTGAACCTTAACATTAGTTATCATTGCTTTCGCGTTACATTAATTCACAATCTCGTTCATTATCAAAAAGTGAAATTAAGCGCTAATGAATACATTCATAAATTGTTTTAAAACCTATTATTTTAATCGAGACCGAATAACTAGCAGTAGCTAGAGTAGATTATACAAAAAGAAAAACAGCACGCGAGCCAGCGTGACCCAAATCGCTCCCTGTTGCTCACCTAGTCCCCTAGGTAGGGATCAGGACGGGATTAGTTGACGCGCTATGTAGTACTCTTGTGTAGGGGTAAGCATTCCGTTTGGGATACGGACACACATTGTTTTACATATCAGCCTTAAAATTATGGAAGAAAAAATATCATCATGACGAAATGTTCGTTTTTAGTTCTGCAAAGTATAAACACCACGATGAAAAACGATCATGAATAACTCCTCGATATTTTATAACAGACTGCGTTATGCGGAGTTATTAGTATAGCTAACGTTATCTAAGCTATGCTAGGCTAATCAACGCTAGCTGGCTAAGCTAAGCGCTGCCACCATGTCCAGAGTGTAAACAGTGAATCAGCCGCGAACGTGCAAGCGTCAGAAATTCCTAAGTTTTTTAAATCTGGGCATAAATACCGAATTGAATTTGATGAATCCTTTTGTTTTTCGATGCACGAATGGACTCTGCTAGTATCCACGCAGCTGAAATCGTCACTCCGCCATGTTTTTGTGCACAGTGGGCCGGACTGTCTCTCACAGGGCTGCGCTGATCCGCACCGAGATACCGATACCGGTACCGGCGATAGAGCACCGCTGTCGATATCGATATAATAATAATAATAATACAGCGGTACCTCGGCATAAGA
>JAQQZT010000017.1:915045-926856 GCA_030068275.1 Clarias platycephalus
ACCGGTACCGGCGATAGAGCACCGCTGTCGATATCGATATAATAATAATAATAATACAGCGGTACCTCGGCATAAGAGTTTAATGCGTTCCAGAGACAAAATCTTCAGGTGAAATTCTATATAGCAAAACGCATTTTCCCATAAGAAATAATGTAAATGCAGCTGATCCGTTCCACCCACACAGAAATATTACCAGTATTACCAGTCATCGAGAACCGGAATATGGGAATGATGTCACAAAAATGTAGAACCTTATTTAAAAAAAACTGCCAAACGGCAAAAATGCTCTGGGCTTTAAGGGTTTTAACCTTAATATGAGATACCTCTTGGCACTGGCGGCTTTAAAAACGAAACTGAAAGTGGCTCCCTTTTCTTGCTAACATTCTTGGGACCCATAATGCTATGTTTTCACTAAATCTTATACAAAAGGCAAAAAAAAAAAAACGCATAAAGTCACTTTGCTTGGCTTTCCACTGATGCAAACAAGTTTTGAACAGCTCCCAGAGACTTAGCTGGCATATGGTTCGACTCGGTTCATTCACACATATGCCGAAAGATTTGTATGCCGAGGCACATTGTTTGCAAAATTTAAGATCTTAAGGTGAAAATTCTGAATAAGTATGCTTTGGTTCCACTGTAGAGACAGGAAAAATGGAAGAAAAATAATTCACGTACCTGTTAACACGAACACCTCATGACGTGCAATCTGTACACCTGATACAGTTCATTTTTCAGTATTTAATTACTTGCAATATTATTACTAGTTCTCCTACTATATGCTCGTTGTTAGTCTTTCGGCTCCTCCTGCCAAGGGGTCGCTACAGCAGACCTTCCAACCTGTAAAACAAGCTTGGCACAGCTTTTATGCAGGATCCCCTCCCTGGCGCAGCTTTACCATTTTATCCAGGCTTGGGACCGGCACTGCACCCAGGAGCGGGGGTTTGAGCATTGGCTACGAAGTGAACATGGCATGTAGGCACGAAACCTACCAGTGAGCCACAAATGTCCTACTCCTATTGTATGCTTAATAAATACTAAAAACAGCTTGGAGGCAAGGATGGGGGGAAATATAAATTTTATTACAGATATAATAAAAGCGTAGTATAACACATGACCTTAAATAATCATATCCTAAGAAAAACTTTAATGGTAGCTTTACACAAAGAACTAAAAAGTATATAACCTAAAATGTGATTACTGCTTCATGATCTGCTTGACATCTTCGAATGACAAACACTGATAATATTTAGATCTTCCCATATGCAAAATATCATAACTAAAAACAGGAAGGAATGAAATTTGGCCACTTTCTTTCATTTTATCAATCCTGATATTCATTTAGTCAGTATTCTATCAGCTGAACTAATAAATGATGCTACAGAATATAGCATAGACAATACATAGTCTATAAAATAAATACTAAAATGTGTATTAAGCCCTATTTTGGTGATCAAGTCAATAAAAATAAAGTCTGTCTTGTAAAAGTAATTGTACTAATGCATATATCATGTTTAACACACACACACACACACACACACACACACACACACAGTCTTCCAGAATCCAGTTTAATATATATATATCTGTATTAATAAGAGATGGGGTAAAACTTTAGAGCTTGGTTTGTGGTAGTGAAACGTCATGGTCTTTCTTTTCCTCCGTTTGAGCGCAGAGAGTTTTCGGCTCTACATGATCACAGGACTCGTCACGTTTCTTCTGGACGCTGTGCCAGACGCCGTAGGAGAAGTAGATCAGGAGGCCTAAATGGCAGATTATTCGAGTTATAGTTTGTTGAGAACAAAAATTATCACAGATATGTCATGAGTTCACTCTAGGACGTATGAATGAAGAGACACCACATGCACCATCCAATGGTCTGAGGAATCATGTCAGACGAATTTCACTCCGATTTCTTAAAACTAAATGAAGTAAAGAGCCTAGTACACCTGACTTACTACTGCTGCCTACTGTATAATCAGCGCATCACAGACATCATGTGTGCAGTCTGGCTACTCTTTTCTAATGGTTTAATGTTCCCCCTTATTCAGCAGTTGTTATTAATACAATAGGCGTGGTTGTCATGTTTCAGCCACATTTCCTGCCAAACTTACAAAGTACATAAAAGACCCGAAACTGTCCCAAAAAAATTGAACTTTAAAAAAGAGAGACTACTTTTTCTTTTCCTTTTTTCCTGTGCATTTCTTCTGATCATACATTACCCCTGCCTTTATTCCCACTTTCTTTTCATAATAGAATATATTACAATACAATGAAATACTGTCTACATTAACACTTTGCCTTTTTTTGTTTGTGGTCATGTATTAGATACAGAGTATATTTAACTAGCCCAAGTTGGCAAAAAAAAAAAAATGCAAACTGCGAAAAAATAAACTGAAGCTTTAAAGTACTCATGTATGTCACTCTGGATAAGGACATCTGCCAAATGCCGTTAATGTAATGTAAAAGCAACCTTGGTAACCCTCCTAGTAACTGTTCTGTCTGCTGCTCCTCCTCCGAGCATGAGGCAGAGTGATTCCTGCCCCGGTGGATTTCTATTAGCTCTGGTTCCCTTTTCGACCACTAATAAAAATATACAGTGGAACCTTGGATTACGAGCATAATTCGTTCCGAAGGTGGTTCGTATTTCAAAACACATAAATCAAATTGAATTTTCCCATATGAAATAATAGAAACCCAAATTATTCGTTCCACAGCACCAAAAAATAAATACATAAAAGTAATGAAAAGTAAAAATAAAACAAATTAACCTGCACTTTACCTTTGAAAAGAATCACGACAGAGCAGTGTTTCCATTAGAGAGAGAGAGAATGTGTGTGTGTGTGAAGGCGAGAGAAGGAGGGGTGTGTGTGTGTGGAAAAGCAAGAGGAGGAGGAATGTGTGTGAAGGGACACGGTGTCCAATGACACACACACACACATAATGGCTGACACATAGAGAGAGAAAATGGATCTTTAACCTCTCTAAAGTCATAGTGTTATAGTAAACAGTACACGCGTGCGCGGATGTTGATTATACCAGTGAAAGACGTGCACTAAGACCCAACAGGGGAGACGATTACCCACAATTCCGCAGTGCAAGAGAGAGAAAAAACGTTGGCTCAGTTGTGATCACCGCATGTGTGTCACGTGATACTTGGTACTCATAAACCAAGACTTAATCGTTTTTCAAGTCAAAATTTTTTTAAAATCTTTGCTCATCTTGCAGAACACTCGTAAACCGCGTTACTCGCAATCCGAGGTTCTACTGTAAAGCCAAATATGGGCATGAATGCACAATAGCAGAATCGTACAACGTGTAGAACCACAAGATAATGAAATAAAACATCAAACAATGACATTTTAATGTTAATATTCCAGCAGAATTAAAACGTATGAAGATGTAAATGAGAATTTTAATAAGATTAACAATGAGCCAGCACTCTTCATCTTACCTATTGCCATCCACACTGCGTAACGGATCCATGTCTCTCCTCCCAGCTGCACCATCAAATAAATATTTACAAACGTGCTGAGGATGGGAAGCACTGGCACAAGAGGAACCTGCACCCAGGACGTATTAGCTTTTAGCCACTGTAGAAAGTTGTAAGTAAAGTGCGATGAATGTTCTTGATTAGATTAGAGTCTCACCATGAAGGAGGCCTTGGTGCTGCTCTGCGGCTGTCTACAGATGATGATGATGGCGGTGAGTAAAAGCAGCACGAGTATGCAGATGATCAGAATCATCCACCACGTCCCCACCAGGCCTGACTCCACCCCCTTCGTCAGAATCACACTCAGAGCCACTATCAACATGACTAAAACACACACAAACAGACACGGATCACCTAAGCATATTCAGCACTTATTAACGTAGCTGTACAGAAGATGTAATTGTTCCATACATGTTGTCGAGTTTCTTTTTAACCTTAAAATCCAAGTGGCAAAGATCCACTGAATCTGGCAACACAGGGTCAATGATGACCCTGAGAAGGGATATGGGTTTATATGGAAACCATATATCCAATTGCCAATGTGTGTGTGAACGGTGTGGCTTCGGACATCAAACATCGCATCTGGGTTTTTGGATATGTCTGGTAGAATAAAAGTTATCATTACTTTTATAACGTGTAAATTTTTACCACCGCTGGAATATGGGCGTGACATCACAAATATGTAGAACCTTTAAAAATGTGTGAAACTCAAATAAGAGAGGAGGAGGGGTTACCGTGTAAGACGAGAAGAGTCTGATTCCTCCTCTCCTCTTACTTTAGCCTCACATACACACGCACACACACACACACACACAGCGCCTGCGCGCATAAACGGAAACACTTATCTGTCAGGATTTATTTTTACTTTTTTAAAGGTAAAGTGCAGGTTAATTTGTTTTATTTTTACTTTATATTTTGTGTTTATTATTTTTATGTATTTATTTTTTGGGGCTGTGGAACGAATAATTTGGGTTTCTATTATTTCATTCAAAATTCAATTTGATTTATGTGTTTTGAAATACGAACCACTTCCGGAATAAATTATTCTCGTAATCCAACGTTCCACTATTGTAATAATTTTTTGGTCATAGAAACAACCAAAAACAATCAGTAAAACATGTGGTCATGTGCTATTTCTTTGCCTGTGTGAACCTTTTTTTTAAAAATTATTATTATTATTTGTCTCGTTTGGGTAGTTGGGTAAAATAAACTAAAATTCAGTTCATCATATTGTGCTAGAAAAAGGATAAATTACTTAATACTACACAATCCTCAGCCATATATACAATATGTATATTTAAAAAAACAGCATAACATATGTTGGCTGAAATACTCGGGGTTTTAAGGGCTATTCAACTAGTGACAACAAAGGTACTTTATGATGTTGGCTTTATAACCGTATCTTCTTTCGTTTTTGTTTCCTTCTTGTTTTCCTGGACATCACCAGGAAGTGCTACAGTATAGTGAATGGAAATTAAAGGAAATGTTAACTATTTTTCTAAGTTTGCCTAGAAGTGCTTTTACAAAAAAGGTCTTTCGGTAAACATATTACTGATTTGTCTGAAATTGCTTGGAATTGTTTTAGAATTTATTAAATATTCATAGGAAGAACGTGTGATATATTTTGCAGTAAAATCACATGGTTACAGTAAGGTGAATAAAAGAGAATTAATTTTATTCCTTTTTAATAACATCATAATTATATCTACACTCAGATGGCTATGACGAACAAATAAAACTTAATTTTTCTTTTAAATAAACTTCTTTTAAACTGAAGACTCACTGATGATGATGGTCAGTATGGTGACGACTTTAGTGCTGGTGCGTGTAGGTGAAGATGGCGGTCGTATTAAACTCCACTTCCTCTCCTCGCTCAGCTTGTCTGAGTCTCCCTGGTATCTGTGTTACACACACACTGTTATTGTATACACTAATTCACTGCTCGTTGTGAAGTTCAGGACAGAGGAGTATGCAGTTCTTTTCAGTTTCTGACTGGTGAGGGATTGTCCTTTTATAGCAGCTACACCATGAAGTGAAGACAATATTAAATGTAAGTCTGAATGGATCAGAAGTGTGATGTCATTCTTTATTAAATACAATTATTCATTCATGTGCTGATTTTCATTCATTCAAGTTCTATACTGCTTCATTGCATGTAAGTCGTCTCTCTCTCTCACACACACACACAACACACAAACTCCATGCACAGAGCTCCCGAGGCGGTAAACGAACCCTCAACTCAGATTCAGGATGCAAGGCCACACCTGCCTACTGTATATACTGCATTTCTTTTTGATAGACACACTGCATGAAATAGTTAGAGGGAGGTTGAAGTTAGATGAAAAGTGGAGCAGTAAAATGAGGATCATCTATGATTACTGGTGTACCTGAGGAAGAGGATGCAGATAGCCACCAGCGTGTAGGCAAACAGTGTGCCGATAGACATCATGTCCACCAGAGCTTTTAGATCGAACAGAAGTGCCATGATGGCTGCAAAACAACATACATTTGTGTCAGGTCAGCACTTTTTATTTACACTGAAGATGTCATGTAACAGGACAGAGGCAGACTGATAAAGATGCACGCTCTATATTTCAGGTGCTTTGTGTATATTGACGTGATTGGAATAATGTTTTTCTGATAATGCTGTAATAATGTAAATAATGTATAACAGTCCGGCTCATCCGATGCACCTGCACTGATTACTGTGGTTCAGTCTTTCCTTTTTTTTTTTTTAAATCCAAAAGCACAAAAGAAAAAGAAAAAATCATATCTCATCTGTTGTACTGTGTGACGTTCCGTTATGAATGCAGTGCGCTTCCATATAAGGATTATCCTTTTTCACTAAATTTCCATGGACTAAAAAATGAAACATCAGGTGTGTTTTTTGCTACATTACCTGCCACTATTCCTGATGCCAGCGTGGCGTAGACGGGACTCTGCCTGGAGCTGATTTGACTCAGGAATTTAAAGAGAAGTCCGTCCCGGGCCATGGCAAACAGGACACGTGGCATCGGGAACATCGCACCCAGCAAACTGGCACAAGATGCGTATATTATTTAACAATTACAAAAATACTTTATTGAAAAATTATGTAATTATTAGGGCCGGGACTTTAACGCGTTAATTTAGATTAATTAATATCACCGCAGCACATCCAACCTCAAGTATCACCTAGGGTGATATAAAATAAGGTCCAATATTTATATGCGATTAAAATGCGATTCATTTCGATTAATTAATTACAAAGCCTCTAATTAATTCGATTCTTTTTTTTAATCGAGTCCCGGCCCTAGTAATTATTACTCCTCATTCCAAATGTACTCCGTCAGTAAAACTATACAGCTCATTCATTTAACTTGGTTTCTTTTTTGTAAATATTCACATCAAATCATGGATAAGGATGTACAGTATAGTGTTTACAGTTTGCTATGAATCCGGCTGCTGAAACTGTGTATGTAAAAGCTGAAAGTGATGAGGATGATCATGATGAAACTACTGTATACACATAGTCAAAAGTCAAAAGCTGTTGGTTTTGGTTTTTGGTTCATCCTTCATTATAGTTTATTCATTATTATACAGTTTACAGCCATTTCCAGTTAGAGCTCGATTTTTGTATTGTAATAATTGTTGTCTATGAATTAGTTCCCGAGGTACCAGAGATGGAAATGGACACCTTTAGTACCTGTAGTAGGTTTTACCATATCCACATTTCCAGCTGTAATTAATTATAATGACGGGACAATATTGTCACCACCACAAGCAAATGTGCAGTTTTTTTTTTTTTTATCCATATCTTTTTATTTTTGAGAAAATAAATTCTAGGAAGTGCAGCATTAACCATTAAATCTAGTAAATGTTTAACACTTGGTTGTTCATTTATTCAGGTTCCTCGACTATTTATTTATTTTTACATTGGATTTGGAATTATCGTAGCTTTAATGGGTTTCAGCTTCATCACCAAACACATCAAACCCCATCTGCCTTCCTGCGTAATTCATTTCGTCATTTGAGAAAATGATAACGAGGTGAATTATGGCCCCTTGTTATGTCTTAAATCATGTTTGGAGTCAAAATGACCCATTTAATGACCCATATTCATGTTACACAGATGATTAGGTCCATCGTCTGTAAGTGCACACACGCCCACACACACACACACACACGTTCCAAGCATGGGAGCGACCTTTGCTCCACATGTCTATGAATGTTATAATGAATAAAAGGTTGATCAGAGATTTTAAGCATTTGTACTGTAATGTTATTGATGAGCCGGGGTCTGGTAGTGCACGGAGCGAGAGAGCGGCCTACCTCGTAGAGAGCGCGCACAGAGAGCCGACAGCCACGGCGTACTTCGCCGGCTCCCAGCCCACGTATGCGAAGGCATCAGGGAGAGGACTCTGGATGCTCAGCTTGTAGTACGGCATCATGAGCGTGAGAGCAGCTGAAACACCAAAGTAAGCTAGAAAACAGATCAGGAGCGACGCCACGATACCCACAGGGATCGACTTCTGAGGGTCGCGAACTTCCTCACCTAGAACGGAAGATCCGGAGTGAGTAACGGCAAGGCTGCAGGCGTAGAGTGAAGGTGGAAAAAATCAAACAAATGCTGCAAGAGAATCAAATGGTGTCTAGTTCTCTACAGCTCAAACTTCGTGTATTGTCATAGAATATACACTCACTCACTCACTCACTCATTTTGTAACTCTAATATTTTTTTTCTTTAAAAAAATGGTCATATTTATGCAAATTAGCATTTTGAGCCAAAAGTTAACATCAGCAGCAGCGACATCACATGGCCTTTACATTGCCGAGGAATTGCCTTTGCTGCATGATACTTTGGCTTAATCTTTTTATTCATAACCCAGTAAAAGTAAAAATCTAAAAAAAACAAAAAAAAAGATAAAACAATCCATTTCTAGATTGTCACAATGCTAACTGGTTTTATTGTTAGCCGCATTAGCACAAAGACTGACGGATGTGAGTTACGATGTTTTGGGGACTAAATTGAAAACAATGACAGATTAAATCTTGCAACCACACACACACACACACACACACACACACATGTCTAATAAGTCGATGCACCTGTAGTGGCGATACAATCGAATCCCACAAAAGCGTAGAAGCAGGTCGCAGCCCCGGCCAACGTTCCTTCAAATCCAAAGGGAAAAAATCCTCCGATCCCGTAATTGGAGTCACCAACCGTGCTGTTTGGGTTTCTGTTCACCGTGAGATAAAAAGAAAATCAGTTCATCTGTAGGTGGATTTTCTCTGTTTAAAACATTAACGGAAAAGTTTTACACTCATTTAAACCACGACACTTTTCTGTGGGTTCGCTGTGTAAAGGATTAATAATATACTGATTAATAATAGTAGTGTAAATAAAATGATGTGGTTTATACTGTATTACAGACAAAATACTATTCTATAAAATATAAATATAAAAGTGTAAAATAGAATTAAAATAACAGAATATTAAACACCTCCATGGTTTCTGGATAGGGGAAAACGCCGAATATATATTTATTATATACTTTGCATGCTTCATTCTGTCCCAAAGGGGATGTAAACTTTTGCACTGAACTGTACCGAACATGTTCCTGAAAGCGTTTAAAGACGAAGCCATTGCAGTTCCCCGAGGGCCTAACGGGACTTACGTAGATATGGTGGTGTTGAAGATATCCTCCTCGGTTATCTGCCAGTTCTTTAAGTCACCTTTGATAAACCCAGTGATGATGACGAACAGCAGCACGAGGATGTTCACAGCCGTGAAGATCTTATTGACCATCGCAGACTCCTTCACTCCGAAGGCAAGGATACCTGAGCAAATTCACACATATTATTACTACTAATGATGCTACTACTAATAATAACAATAATTCTAATAGAAAATAGTTATATTTAAAATCTATCACATTTATATTCAGTTTTAACTTAGAAATATATTTAGATTTTGAGGGTTAAAATGGAAAATGTATAGTTTATTGGGACAACAAAGACAAAACAGAAAAATAATTTTAAAAATTTCAAAATGCATTTGCTTTTAAACATACAATATTCTAAAATACACATAATATTTTAAGTAACTGATTAACAGTAACATAAAGAAAATAGATTTTATCTTAAAATTTGGCCTGATTTCATGTCTCAAGTTTTACTTTCTAAAAATATTTGTGAAACAAATAGTTTTACTGGAAACTGTTTTGGTTGTTAATCTTTATTTCTATGGCTGTGCAAACTTTAGGACTCGACTCCAACGTCTGGCCCACGGTCTAACTTACCTGCCAGGACTATGATAAGTGCAGCTGAAAAGAAGTCTGGGTAAGGAGCGAGACCAGGTAAGTTCATGGCTACGTTCTCCTTCAAACAAGAATCGATGACATTCCCGATGAGGTCATCAAACGTTCCGCTCCAGGCCCGGGCAACGCTGGAAGTACCTGCAGAAATACGGCATGTTATAAAACCGTCATACAATCAGGAAACGAATCCACTCGCCATGTACACACTGTTATTTATAGTGGTGAAGGATCTGTGCTGGCGAGGTTGCCTGGGTACTGTTTTTATAGGGCTTAGTGATTACTGAACAATATTCCCAAGGATTTCTATTCCCAGTGTTATATGTTCTGTTCCCAGGTCTCTCGTCTTCTACAGTTATTTGGCTGTAGTCTGTGTACTTCATAGTTTTCCATAACTCTATCTTCTCACTTCCTTGTATTTCCAGGATCTGGAATCCTATCTTTTCAGGGTTCTGTGTCCCCAGTGAAGTTCTGTTCCCCTAGCAGAGGTGGATCTGGAAGGGCGGCGTGCAGAGATATCAATAAACAATCGAAGACACTTTTTTCAATCATATCATGCATGTACAGTATTGATTACTGATTTTATGTTTTTTTTCACGTATATCATTAAATCTAAAACCGATAATGTGATTTATATATTATATAATAATATATATAATAATGTGATATATTCCAGGTGAAATGTCCAAGAAATGTCCTATGGCTATGTTCCCAGAGCAGATATAATAATCGACTAGGCTCATATGGACCTTAATAATAAATAAATTAATATAGTGATATATTTAGATGTTATTTTTTGAACAACAGTTTTGTTTTAATCCGAATCTAAACAATACGTGTTGAGTTTTCTTGCCTATGACGTAGGACAGCAGCAGGTTCCACCCAGTAATAAAGGCCCACACTTCACCCACAGTCACGTAGCTGTACAGATACGCAGAACCCGTTTTGGGCACACGGGCACCAAACTCAGCGTAACACAGCCCAGCAAATACTGATGCCACGGCGGCGATGAAAAAAGAGATGATGATGCTGGGGCCGGAGACGGTGCGCGCCACCTCGCCTGAGAGCACGTAGACGCCAGCGCCCAGTGTGCTTCCCACACCCAGCGCCACCAGGTCCAGCGTGGTCAAGCAGCGCCTGAAATTGGAGCTCTCGCCATCCGGCTCCAGGGGCTTCACCCGGGACAGGCCTTTCAGGAAGGAGAGCAGCTTCGAGCAACCCATCCTGGGAAGAAGAATAAATGGATGTTTCCTTCAATAAATCAATAATAATAATAATAATAAGTCAATAAAGGGTTCATTTAGAGATTAGCGGACAGAAAATCAAACTTTGGTATGAGTTGAAATAATACATTTAAGGTTCCGGAAGGAATTGAGTGACAGTGTAACGTGATAAAGCAAAGTCACTCTCACCATCGTGTAGTTGATTATTTTCCTATAATAGCATGTCAATAGGGTTTTATTCCTCTTACACCACAACTGTTTGCCAACAATTATTTTCTGTTTTCACTTACATTATAGCAGCTACAAACATCCATTCTCCCACTAGCCTCATTTTTTACTCTCTTAAGTCAATCAGACAAAAACAAACTAAATGTCCTCTGTGCATGTCCCTGTAAAGAAGCTGTTACTAAAGTAACGGTAATATAAACTACTATCAGAGCTGCTCTCGCAAGATTGAGTACAGAGTGACCATCCATCATAGGACACACACACACACACACACACACACACACACACACACACACACACACACACACACTGCAGGCAATATGGGAATGCCAGTTCGCCTAATCTGCATGTCTGTGGACTGTGGGAGGAAACCGGAGTGCCCGGCTCATTCACCCAAGATGGGA
Organism: Clarias platycephalus; assembly: GCA_030068275.1. Lineage (NCBI taxonomy): Eukaryota > Metazoa > Chordata > Actinopteri > Siluriformes > Clariidae > Clarias > Clarias platycephalus. Next base: position 926,690 of record JAQQZT010000017.1, read on the forward strand.
ATTGAACCTGGACCCTGGAGGTGAGAGGCCACAGTGCTACTACACTACCACCATAAAAACAACTGCATGGTCTCTTAACACTGTAGTGAGTTAATATCACGTCCAAGTGGTGTAAATTGTTTGAACCTACGGTAGCATGTAATTTTGTCAATGTTGTTGTTTTGTTG
>JAQQZT010000017.1:933042-943798 GCA_030068275.1 Clarias platycephalus
AGGGACGAGTCAGTAGGTGCAGAGGGCAGATGAGGTCTGGATCACTGGAAGCTCAGGAGCAGCATGTGTAGCTCCAACCATCATAAAGCTGAATCCAGCTGGAGCTGGTCACTACCTGAGACTAGTTTCTGGTCCTCCAATGTATGAAACGTGAAGATTTTATTGAAATAATGAGTTCTGACCAATGTAAAGACAAAAACCATTCTTTTATTTGTATTTAGATTAAACAAATACAAAAATGTTCAAATGTCGCCACCTTGTGGTCATGTGTGGATGTGGCGAAATATTTCATTGGAAAGTGTCAATTTGGCAGAATATCGTCTTGAGAACGTCTTGATTAGTTTATTCTGTGACAATACTGTAGTAATTATACATGTATGTTTCATATTTTATCTGTTTAATTAGATTTTTACACAATTATTTTTTGAGAGAAAAAAATGATTTTTTTTTTTTAATAATTAAATTTGCGCATTAAATATATAGACGGATTTTTTTTTTCCCCTGAGATTTTTTGGTTTCTGGTCCCTTAATGTATGAACAGTAAGGATATATATACTTGAAAGACTGAGTTCTGACTAATGTACAGACAAAACCTTTGTTTTATTTATATACGTACATAAAACAAATGCAAAAATGTCTAAATGTCGCCTCCTTGTGGTCATTTGAGGATGTTGCGAAATACGTCATCGGAAATATTTTAGGTAAATTTAGCGGAACATCGTTGTGAAAACCTGATATTATTTTATTCTGTCACAATATTGCAATAGTTACACATCCATGTTTATTTTTAAACTTTTTTTCTTTTACATATTTGGTTTTTGAGAAGAGTTTTTTTTTTTTTTTTTAATATATATATAATAAAATATCCGCCCTTAATACTTAAGTTACTTACTTACTTTAACAATATAGATATAAAGATACTATATTACTGAACTTAAAGTAACATTTTATGATTTTCAGTCTAAAAGAGATTTAAATCGCGTTCTATTTTATCAGCTTAGTGCACTAAACGGGGACATAAAACAAATATCCGTCATAATCCAGTAGTGTTCTGGCCCCCTAACCCCTACCTCATTAGGGCTCGGCGCTGTTTGTGACGCGGCCCGGCGCGAGCCGCTAAATTGGCGCGAATGGCGCGCGTGCCCTCACCCGGTCCAACATGGCGGCCTGCGCGGTTCAGCTGGTGAGGAGGAGGAGGAGGAGGAGGGGGCGGGGGTGAAGACTTACTGTGTAGAGGAACAAAAAGATGATTTTAACAAACATTACACTCAGTTTGTTGGGTTTTTAACCGCTTTGTGTCCCGGCAGGCCAGGAAAAAGAGCATCTAAAGAGTCTTAGTAGACTAATTGGTTTAATTGGGCATTAATTAATTACTTGTTTGTTTGTTTGTTTGTTTGTTGACAGATTGACAAACGGCCCAGGAAGTTAATTGAGAAAAAAGAGACCCATGTGGTAATTGTGAGGAAAGAGCTGCGTGCAAAGCATCCATTACAAAACCGGTTTGTGGAAACAAAGAAGTGTTTAAGCTTTCAATCCCATCACTTCTTTAAAAAACAACAACAAAAACAAGTTGAGTATTCCACCTGCTTGTATCTGTTTGTCACCTGGTCTGTTTTATTCTGTTGATTTCTCACTCAGGTGGGCCTTATGGTTCTATAAGAATGATAAGAGTAAAATGTGGCAGGACAATCTGAGACTCATCACCAAGTTCGATACCGTTGAGGATTTTTGGGGGTGAGTTTAAGCCGAGCTTCAGGTTTAAAATCATCACAAATCAGCATTTTCTTCTTTTAGTTGTATAACGGCGGTTAAACTGAAAAGAAGCACTTGCACACTTTTATTGCACAATATTTATCACTTTTTTTTTTTTTAATTTGTTTTAATATTTGCTGACCTTTTTCATCCATCATCTCATGGACTCCAGGTGCACTACAGTACCTCAACTCATCAGAGTATTACATCGTGTCATGATGTTGCTTATGTTTACATATTGGCACGTGCGATTTATTGTCTTTGAACACTTGGTGTTAATTTATGTTGTATGTAGCACCTTGGTCCTGGAGGAACAGTGTTTCGTTTCACTGTGTACTGTATATGGTTTAAATGGCAAACGCTCACTTGACTTGGTTGGAATCCAGTAAGTTACATTACCGCCAACTCCGGGTCTCATTCTCCCGCGTCTCCCTGGCCTCTTTACATTTCAGCATTTGGCAGAGCAACTTGCGGTACATTTCTCATTTTACATCTGAGCAGTTGAGGGTTGAGCTGAAGAACCAGGGGGTTGAGGGTTGAGCTGAAGAACCAGGCTGGAAGCTTTTGAAGTTGGCATTTAAGGAATGAGCGCTTAACACAGTGAGCCCTTAATGATAAGCTGACCAAGGATGAGTGTAAGGATGTCGCACACATTGTAGACAAGCAGACCCTCTGCAACAAGCACAGCAACTTGACTTTTTACAAAATTCTAATGGTCTCCATTTCGTCTATTCTCACCCTGCTCCCATGTCCATAACACGTGACCGTGTGGGCCTGTACTGGGTTGGGTTGCATCTGACATAATGTTTGAAATCCAGTTGGACCGGGTAGAGCTTCCAGACAGGGACACAATAATGATGTCCACGTCTTCTAGTGAAGTCCTTAAAACTTGCTCATTAATCCCTTTCTCACCAAAGTGAACCAGGTGCTAGTACCTGTCTGGTGCTAGTTCCGATTCATAGTGAACCTCTTAAGAACCGTCTTTGTTCTTGCCTGGGTTAGAGAGGCGCATCATGACAACACTGTATACGTCTCTACTTTCCCATTAATAATAGAGGCAAGCACCACAATTGTTGCAATAGTGAACTTCAACACGGCTTTGTGAGCAGTTATTCTGGCTTTTCAAGTCTAATTTAGGGTTAAGCCATAATTGCTATAAAGCATTTAGGCTGTCTGTTGCCCCGTGTTTTAACAAAAAAATTTTTTTTGAAAGATTTTTTTAAATCTGCTAGCAGTGGTTCTTTGTTCTAGCCCAGCAACGTGTTGGGTGTCACCATGGAACCAGTTTGTCTGTCTGATGGCACTTGATTTCGCTGAAAACAAAACTGCAGTGGCTCTGAACTAGTTCAGGAACCACCTGGGTGGGAAAGGGGATATTTGATACTGATCGAACGTCCTCACTGTTTTTGCTGCATACATTTTAGTCATACAATGATTTATCGCTTTAAATTATGAACCATGGATTAATATGAAGGATATTTTTGGTAAACAACGTATTTTATAGATGTCTTTCATTTGTTCAGAGCTTGTATAGTCTTTAGCCAAGTGCACCTTTTAAAAGCAAGCTCTGTCAAGCCAATCCTCACAGTGGCCTATGTGGTCAGCCCTTGTTTTTGTTTCATGGTGGAATTTGATTCGTCGTTTGCCCAACTGCTCAGCACCGTTTTTGATCTTGCAGCTAGTGATGGATCTTTTCAATCTTGGATCGTGTAATTTATGCAGTCATTTTTGGCTCAGGGGTAATACACACATGAATAATGCTAACATCGCGGAGACCTCACATCAGGTTTGGTTCGGGAGGGGTGTATGTCTGAACAGGTTCAACTGATCAATTCCGGGGAGTCTGTTCAAAACGTCTCGCTAACGAGTCAGACGTAGCGAATCCTGGCTCTGAGACAGCTCCTTCTGAGTTCGTGTCACGTTGTTGGCTGGCGTAAATGTAGTTTTCCTACATCAGATCTTTTATCACGTGTCGATCGCACACGCGCTCAACTTACACATTCAACAAGAGCGAGTCCCCTCATGCGGAGGTGGTGTAGCACCATAAGGCAGGAGTGAATTAGCACATTAACACCAGCAGTCTGGCACCGGCTCGGCTGTTTAGAGCACTTGTTCCTGGCATTAAACGCAGTGTCAGGTTTCAGTTTACACTCTGTGGAGGAGGTAAAGAGAAAACCTTAAGGTTTTTAATTCGCAGTGTGAAGTGGGTGCCGAGTTCTCCTTTTTTTTTTTTTTTTTTTTCCTTTTCCTTCTGTCTTTCTTTCCTGCAGGTTGTACCATAACATTCAGAAGGCTAGCAAACTCTCATCCGGATGCGACTATTCAGTGTTCAAGGTGAATGACTTGTAACTGGAGGGTTCAACACTTTGGAAAATGCGTCTTTTATTCGTTAAGTTTTATATCATTAATTTAGTGCCGGTGGTAGCTTTTGTTGGTTTGTAGAATTTTTTTAATTTTTTTACTGAAATGCCTTTAGATGGTTTTAAAGTTTGCTGTACAGTACACTTATAATTTACAGCCTATGACTGTGTTTTTGATGCAGGATGGAATCGCGCCCATGTGGGAGGACAGGAGCAATAAATGCGGAGGCCGTTGGCTCATTACACTGTCCAAACAGCAGAGACATTCAGAGCTCGACCGCTTTTGGCTGGAGACGGTCTGCAACGCACAATAACGCGCCCACACACTTATTTTACAAATCTACTTTATTTAAATATTAATTCATAGCTGCGATTTTATTCTTCTGCAGATGCAAACCATCATAAGCAGCGTTGCACAAACTCTAGAAAGTCTCGTGCAAGAAACGTTATAAATTTAACAAACTTTATGATCCATCTTTGACTTGCCTTTACAGGAAAAATATTTAATCCACTTTCAGGGGGTGCACTTTTTAGATTAGATTCAACTTTGTCATTGCACATAGTTACAAGGCAACAAAATGCAGTTAGCATCTAACCACAAATGCAAGTTAGCAGTGCAATATAAACATATATACAGATCTATAAAACTATATATATCCAATTCATACATTTGTTTTATTTAGCATTTATTTATATATATATATATATATATAAAAAAAATAAAGGCTATGTATGAATTGGATTTACAGAAGAATAAATAATAAAAAAAAAAAATATATATATATATATAATGAATATACAGTGTAAAGTTTTGAATGTTTATATTTAAGCGAAGTATTGATATATGTTACATGCACACGTACGAGGGTGAGTCAAGAATTATCTGCACTCTGCCTGTAGATTTATGTAATTTTAAAAATTAAAATTTTAGAAATCTCACTTTTTAATACACTGTCCATCTGTCGAAAGCTTTCATGTTACTTCATTAAAAAATGTTTTAGTCTGCGAGCCACGAATGCACCGCTGTCTTCACTTCTTCATCAGGAGTGAATCTTTGTCCTCGTAGTTCTGCTTTCAGGCGACCAAACGGGTGAAAGTCTGATGGAGTGAGATCAGGACTGTAGTGAGGACGCTTTAACACTGCAGAATGTCAGTGACGGCGTGGGTAGGTTAAACACAGAGGACCGTTATTCGAGGCACGTCTGCACACTTACTGTACGACGCCCGCGAATAGCGGTCCTTTATGTTTAATCTTTTTAAAGTTTAGTCTTCAGCTCTTCAATAAGCGTCTCGCTGTAACGAGCACTGTTGGTTGTCAAACCTTTTCCCTGCACGTTCCAATACTTCCGGCCCTTGAGAATCCCAGAAAAATGTAGGTGTTGATGAATTTTCAAGCTGATGGTCGACTTTTTAACCTTTTCTCGGCTGGATTGATGATGTTTCCGTTCCGTACTCTCAGACTCGTAGTGATGAATCCGTGTCTCTTCACCAGTAATGATTCTCTTTAAGAAACGTTTACCTTCCTTAGAGTATCGCTCCACATTATGCAGATATGCATGTTTGCAGATAGCCAAACGTCCACTGTTGATGCTTTTCGGCACTGGGTTTCAAAAAATAAAAAATAAACTAATCGCTGCTCTTTTGTGCAAATCACAAGTGGGGCATCCATTTTTGCTCGCACCGCAGAGCCGTGATGTAACACGGTGTGAACGTGTAGTGTCTGGGGAGACGGGAGAACCATAAGTGCTAAGACAGTGGACAACAAACGTTTTAATATAACGGGAATGCAGATAATTATACATGATCATACACATGTTTGTTTGTTTAAAAGAGACAGATTTGTGTGCGCGAGACCGTCTAGGTTAGTTGCTTCCAAATCATCTACTCTTCCTTGAATTTTCAAAAACAATTAAATCTCTAAAATAAACAGCCTAACAAGACAGTTATACAGATGTAGGCTTAACCTTGCACCCAAGATTTGACCTTCAGATTTCTCTCTTCTGCTGACATTTGAGGTTAAACTGTTCCTCCTGCAGTTGTTGTGCCTGATCGGCGAGGGTTTCGGCCCATACAGTCGAGATGTCTGCGGTGCCGTCATTAACGTTCGTGCCAAAGGAGACAAGATCGCCATCTGGACGACCAACACCGAGAACGCTGAAGCAGTAACATGCATCGGGTGAGATGGTGTCGGACTCGGTCACGTCTTATTCATTGTATGCTGCATGTTTTAAATAAATAAATAATTAAATAAAATGTATATAATATTTAACTTTTACAGTATTAAACTTCATACTATTTTTCCTTGATTTATGAGGTTCGGGTTTCGAGTTCCAGCCAGATGTGTGCAGTTCATTGTTTATTCTGCTGTAAATAATGATCACAGAAAACAGATTAGCGCTTAGCAACCCTAACGAAGCTAATTACCCATCAGAGCGGAGAGTGTAGGATACTTTATGCACTCCAGTGCTGCTTGGATATGTGCTATAGCCTTGGAGTTTGTCATGTGACACTAAAGCTGCATTGTGTAGAATTAAAAGCCTCTTGCGTAGCTGCTAATGGAAAGCCTTTCAGCCACAGGGCTTACATGTAGAGTACTGCATTCAGAAAGTTCATCACAGAAATAAGAGGAATTATAAAAAGGAAGGACAAAAGTACTTTCGAGGCCAGAGGTATGCATTACGGTACCATGCAATTCAGTTAGAAGAGACAACAAAATGTGAAATCAGTAATACAGTTAAGGTGCTGTAAAATGAGCGGTGGGGTGTGTTAGGAAAAAGACTTTAGAAGTGATTTGCCCCCCCCTTGTACTATTACTATGATGTAATAGAACATCATTTCCTTAGTACATGGCTGTTTATGTAAGGAGTCTCCAGTTTCAGTATTTTGTTGCAATTGGGGGTAAAATTTAATTATGTTTTCTGACATGAGCGTCGCGTTGTGGGGGTGAGGTGTGAAAAAGCAAATCCAAGATGACTACCCTAATATTTTAAGCAAACATAGTCGAGATACTGCGAGCATGGTCCAAGCTGTAGGGGAATGTTGGCTTTCCTGTCTTTTTTAATTTATTAAAAAAATTTTTTTTTTTTTTTGTAGCCGGAAGTATAAAGAGAGTCTGGGTCTCCCGATGAAGCTTGTGATTGGATATCAGGCCCACGCCGACACGGCCACTAAGAGCAACTCCATCACCAAGAACAAGTTTGTCGTCTGAACTGAAGCATCGCTCCAGCTTGTCCTCACATGATTTCACTTTGCGTTTTTGCCTTTTTTTCAAGGGGGTATTTGATCTATGAAGTTTGTATTTAAGTTATTTGTCTGTGTGAGGGGATTTTTATTTATTGGTGCTTGCCTTATGTCTGTCATTTCAGTTTTTCCCTTCCCATAATAAAATTTGTCCATGTTTGGTCTTGATGCAATTATGGTCATCCTTTCACAATGACTGAGATGAACAAGCTTCTTAAATCGGCTAGAAACTCAAATAAATAAATATATATAAAATGTAATTTATTGTATTTTTACAGTATGTCTATTGGAGGTAGAAATGGGAGAAACTAATTTTAAGCCAGCTTAAAAAATAAAAATAAAAAAATGGAACATTTAAGAAATACTTTACAAATTGCTTCCCATAAAAGAAAGTCATTAGCAATTGTCCGTCACTATTATACAGAGAAACTAATATAATCTGACTGGGATTTTGGTTGGTTTCTCTCGAGGAGCCCTTTAAAGTTTGTTGTAGAGCTCTCTTTGTCTAGCACTTGTCCTGTATGGGGTCTGGCAGGGTGTATCCCCGTGTGGGGGTCTGGGTAGGGTACAAGCAAACATATACATACTGTACATACACACACACACACACACACACACACAATGGGCAATAGGGAAACACCAATTAGCCTAGTGTACATGTCTTGGACTGTATGAGGAAACCCGACAAGCATCAGGAGAACATTCAAACTCTATGTACCCAGACCTGAATGCAGAACCTTCAACCCTGGAGTTGTTGAGCCCACTGTGCTATCCACCACACCACCTTCACATATCATCCTTTGAACATGTCTTCATGCAAGACACAGGGGACACTGCAGTATAGTAGGTCTGTGAACAGTGAAGGTGTTTTATATAAGCATGCATGCCAAGCTGTGTTTAAAAGCTCGGAAGCTGAGCTGCACTCGTCCTCTGATAAGGAGGTGTGTAAGAAACACAGTGGGGTGAAAGGAGCGAGCAGCGGAAATAACCCGACCACCTCGGGTTAATGTTTCATTAACTCTGGAGCGGAGCGCGCCGCACTCACCCGGCCTGCTCACAATTAATTCACCAACACGAAGGAAATAGGGTTAGGGTTAGGGAGACGAGCAAAGAGGAAAACAGGCAACTGGCATAAATGGTTTAAATTTTTTTCTTTGGTTTGAATTGCACTGTTTTTTTTTGTTTTTTTTAATTTTTTTCAGATTTGATGGATGGATGCTGGATTTGGTAAGTATTTTTTTTAGGCACAATTGCCAGTTTATTGGTTCCAGTTTAAATTGCAGTTTATTTTAGCTACAGTTTCCAGTTTTTAACATTACTTTTTAATTGCTTGAGTGACTTCCACTACTTACACTTATTCCTATACCCAGGAAAGCATTTGGTCAAAAGTGCTAAACTATTGTAAAGCTTTTTTTCCCCTTCAGAATATGGTTTGATACAAATACTTATAATTAATCACATGAAATGTTAAGCATGTTTGTTACGTGTGAAGCATTGTCACTTTTTTTTTTTAAAGCATTAAAAATTTTGGATTAGTTGCTGTTTTTTCTACCCAAGTTAAGAAATTAAATGTGTGCCAAATATAATTACAATTTATTTGTTTTTTATAATTATTATAAAATACAATAATACAATTATTTGCATTTTATAATTAAAATTCCTGTTTTCAAAATGTGATGTTGATGTTCTGCATTTCAAAGCACTCAGATATCTTCATTTGTATTCAAAATTAGGACGAGTCCACAGACCTCACTTTGGGTTTATTTAATTGGTAAATTAGTTTGTGTAGTATTGATTGCAGTACTGATCTGAAGTGATCATTTACTGTCATTGTAAAATATTTACAACAAAATTCAAGTGCACTCCCTAAAATGGCGGTCGAATGTCTAATTTTTCATATATTCACACACACTGCGGCCAGTATAACCAATTTTTTAATGGTATTTAAAAAAATTATATAATTTTAAATTCCTGTGTATTAACTGTCCACTGCGTTCCGAGCCAGGTTAACTTTTCCCCGTGGTGTATAATCAGCTCTCCATCTTTTTCCAGGGAACTGACCGGGGCTTTGCAGTGGAATCGCTCGGCCCTGCTGCTGCATATTTCCAGGGTTAATTAGCCTGATGGTGAACCGTTATTGCACCGCAGTTAAAGAGAAAGGAAGGTTGCTTTGACCGAAGCCGTACCTGCAGTCCGGAGGTCAGTGATGTGAAACCAATAATTTTCTACCGCAGATTTCTTTGTGTTCAACTCAGTCAGCTTTCTGTATGGGTTTTGTTTAAAAAAATAAATAAATCTGAGGCATTATATGTTTGTACGCTCAACTTGACAGCTCATCCTTTAGAAATGAGCAGAATCCCACAGAAATAATTTAAAGCTTATTTGCAATTTTACAAGTTTCATTCCTCATTAGCTCAGCCTCATTAGCTCATTATCTCTGAAAACATGTTTTACCTAAACAGAGAAAATAGTTTTACTTGTTTTTTAATCTGTTACAACTGTGATAGCATTAATTTAGTTTGTTTCAAAGATGTAAAAAAAAAAAAAAAGTACAGTATGTTGTCCCTCAAGGCTCCATTTTGGGCCCAGTGTTGTTTTTGCTTTATATATAGTTTTTTGCTTATTTGCTTATACTTAGGAATGCAAGAATCCTATTTTTATTCATATTTGTCCTTTTACTTTTCACTGCTGGATCTGATAAAAGTGATTGAGTGTCACAGACATACGTTTGTTACATTTACATTTCAGCATTTGGCAGACGCCCTTATCCAGAGCGACTTACATTTTTATTTCATTATACATCTGAGCAGTTGAGTGTTAAGGGGACCTTGCTCAAGGGCCCAACAGTGGTAACTTGGTGGTTGTGGGGTTTGAACCTGGGACCTTCTGAACCGTAGTCCAATGCCTTAACTACTGACACAGTATGGCAGTCGTGTCTCGGTGATCAGTCCTCGCTGATAGGTAGTATATCCCTCTTACATACATTAAAGATTTAATAAAACACTGCGTAATTCACAGCACCGTGAACTTATTTTTATTTCCACACTAGCATTGTTAAGGTGTTTTTATATTGTTGTGAGTATTGCAGAAATCGGTTTAATTGTTGCGGTGCCTGTTTATTATCATGTCAGACACCTGGATTGACAGGAAATCAACACAGTACTGGGGTCATTCCTGATACAGTACTACAGTACCGTCAATATTAATATATCCCTAATGAAGATCCTCAGCATTTCGGCCAAATTCAGCATCATATTGACTTAAATTATAGCTTGAATGATAAAGCGTTATAAATCCCTAATTCAGAGGTGTCAAATCTTCTCCAAAAAGGGCTGGTGTGTGTGTGTGTGTGTGTGTGTGTGTGTGTGTGTGTGTGTGTGTGTGTGTGTGTGTGTGTGTGTGTG
>JAQQZT010000017.1:943898-959845 GCA_030068275.1 Clarias platycephalus
TGTGTGTGTGTGTGTGTGTGTGTGTGTGTGTGTGGGTGTGTGTGTGTGTGTGTGTGTGTGTGTGTGTGTGTGTGTGTATGCACGCAGGTTTTCATTCCAACAAAACAGAAGGCACACCTTCCTGTCTATTGAAAGCCAAGAACAATTAATTAAATAGGTAGAATCAGGTGTGGATTCTTCTTTGTTGGGATGAAAACCTGCACACACACACACACACACAAACACACACACTGGCTGGTTTCTGGAGAAGATTTGAAACCTGAGACCCAACTGAACCCATGGTTCCTGAATCTTTTATTTTATTTATAGTTCTTTAATTTAAAGTAATTGTTTAAGTTTAAATCATTAGCTGTTGGTTCAAGTGTGTGCCTTTTTTATTGCTCAGTTTATCATGGGTTTTATCATCGGGCAAGATTTTTGGGAAAAAAGGGAAATAAAGGTTTATATTATCAAGGAATAGAGTTTGGCCTCTTTAAACAGAGGTTTCTAAGCACAAGTGTGTGTTAGAATTAGAGCGGTGTGATTCAACTGATCTTCCGTTGATTGATTTGGTCGATTCTACGCTGATGACGACATCCAATTGTATGTTCCTTTAAAACCAGATTCACTTCAGATGCACTCCAGTCCTTGTCCAGCTGTTATAGCTTTCTAAAATTCTTAAAAAGTATGAATGCATATTTTTAGTACACAGGAGCAGCCCAATTTTAACAGTGGGGGTCATTTCCTCTCTCCACTGGCTTCCAGTACGGTATAGAATTCAATACAAAATCTTATTGTTTGTTTTTAAATCTCTTTCTGGTATGGCCCCAACCTGTTTAAACAAACTTATACACACATGGTCTAGAGGAGCCTAGAACAAGATATACATTTTTGGGTGACCATGCTTTTTCAGTGGCAGCTCCTAATCTCCTAACTGTTTTAGTTTTTATAATTAACTTTTACGATATTTCTATAATTTATTACTTTTATGTTAACTTCAAATTCAATTTGCACATTGCATTTTGCACTTTGTCCAGCACCTAGGTTCTACCTGGTAGTTGTTAGGTGCTCTATAAATAAAGTTTGAATTAATTAAATGAATTGTCAGTTTTCAGTTCAGGCACAGCAACAATTAAACCTGTTTCTGCAATACACACAACAATATAAAACATCTTAACAATGCTAGTGTGAAAATAAAAATAAGTTTGGTTGTTGCGATCTTGGCAGGAGATGACTCCACCTAATCCCCGGTTAATGGGCAAATGGTCCAATGTTACAGAGCCTGGGTGCAACTCTTGCAACACTTACATTTCTTATTGTAAGTTAAACTAGAAAGATTTAACAGCCAGCTGATTAGTAATGCGTAGCATACGGCTAGTGGTTTTACACCTGCAATACAGCTGTCGCTCAAATTGGCCACGCCCTTATTTATGTATAATTTTACATTTCAGTGTTTATTAAAAACTCTAAGAAATTTTAATACTTTAAATCCAGCAAGAAATCTAGCTGCTTGAGACAAGTCAAACAATAAACATTATTCCATTGAACTTAATTGAATTGAAAATCACAAGGCCCAAAAATCAAATGGAATCGACAATCTGCCTCTGATTCACAGCTTACGTTTAAAACTCTTAAAATTCAAGCGGCATAGATACGTGCCAGCAACACAGAATACGTCAATATTAAAAAAAAATTAAAAATCAATTGCCTATATGGAAGCCTTGCTGGTGTGTGTTAACAGGGCTTCAGACTTCAAACTGTGTATTTGGCTTTTTCGGATATGTCAGGTAGAACAAAACTTATCATTACTTTTATAAAGGGTAAATTTTACCACTACCGGAATATGGGAATGATGTCGCAAAACTTTAGGACAAAAGTGTAGGGAACTGCACAATTCTGAGCCCTGTACAGTATATGTTTATTAAAATAACAGCAAAACAAATAATGACTCAAATGATCGGAGCTTTGAGGGCTACGCCCTTACTGTTGTAAAACCCCTGCATCTTTTAACTTCATGGAACATTTTGTCTTTAAATCAACCCACAGACCACAAACTGCTTCAGGGCTGAAGATGAGCCTGACGAAGGACAAGACGAAGAGACTGATCGCTCCTCAGATTGATCCCTGGTGAAAGACTTTCAAGGGTTCAGACTGTTTCTCTTAATCGTTTCAGCCAAACAATTGTGATTAGTTTTATTTGCTGTAGCATTACATGTTTTAAACATAAGTTTCATAAAATTAGTATTTTCTGTTTTAATGAATGATTCTATGTTCTACCCCGATTTACTGAAATCATACTCAGAATAAAAGCTTGGCTCCCTGGGTGTCCCGGGATTGGAACTCACAACCTTCTTGTCAGACAATCAGCTGGTGGTCTATCACTGTTTATGGCCATAAATCCTTCACAACACTGAGAATATGAGGTTTTATTTCGATTTCTATGTGCACTATTTGGTGCTGTTGGCTTTGAACTGTGGAGTTCTTTCATACGGCCCTCGTCAGAGAGCTCAGAAGACGGGGGACATACTGCTGGGGGGTTTGTTCCCAATACACTTCGGAGTTGCTTCCAACGACCAGGACTTGGCTGCTAAACCGGAATCTACAGAGTGTGTGAGGTACGTTGGGGGGAAAAAAAGAGGATGAACTGTACAGGAAAGTGCTGTGGTCCAAACACAGATAAACAGCTGTTGTCAGACTTTGTATGGGCAAAAGTGAGCTTTAAAAAAAAAAAAAAAGTGCATTTTTAATCAAATGTTATAAATAAAAAACACAGGTTTCTGCTGAGCTCCATAAATGTGTCTTTGTGGTTTCTTAGGTATAATTTTCGTGGCTTTCGATGGCTCCAGGCCATGATTTTTGCCATAGAGGAAATCAACAACAGTTCTACACTTTTGCCCAACATCACTCTGGGGTACCGTATATTTGACACCTGTAATACCGTCTCCAAAGCCCTGGAGGCCTCTCTCAGCTTTGTGGCTCAGAATAAGATCGACTCTCTGAACTTGGATGGGTTCTGTAACTGCACCGGGAACATCCCGTCCACCATCGCCGTGGTTGGGGCTTGCGGATCAGCGGTTTCAACAGCCGTGGCCGACCTCGTCAGTCTCTTCTACATCCCGCAGGTGAGTAGAGGCTTTTCTGTAAAGAGGTGGATTCTTTTTTCAGGTGTAAAATTTTTTTTAAGCTTTTTGTTTTGTTCCATTAGATCAGCTATGCTTCTTCAAGTCGCCTTCTGAGCAACAAGAACCAGTACAAGTCCTTCATGAGGACAATTCCGACTGACGAGCACCAAGCGATCGCAATGGCGGCCATCATAGATTACTTCCAGTGGAACTGGGTCATCGCAATCGCTTCGGACGATGAATATGGCCGTCCTGGGATAGAGAAGTTCGAGAATGAGATGTTTGAGAGGGACATCTGCATCGACCTCAACGTGCTAATCTCTCAGTATCTGGATGAAGCTGAGATTATTCACATTGCAGACCAAATCCAGAACTCCACTGCTAAAGTTATTGTTGTGTTTGCCAGCGGGCCCGACGTTGAGCCGCTGGTTAAGGAAATGGTACGACGTAACATCACAGATCGCGTGTGGTTAGCGAGTGAAGCGTGGGCTCTGTCGAGCCTTGTGGCCAAACCCGAGTACCTGGACGTCATGGGTGGGACCATCGGCTTCGCGCTGCAAGCAGGCCAGATCCCTGGATTCAAGGAATTCCTGCAGCATGTACATCCAAAAAAATCCCTGCATAACGAGTTTGTGCGAGAGTTTTGGGAAGAAACATTTAACTGTTACCTGGTGGACAGTGTCAGGAAGGAGGACGATGAGAACGGCAGTGCGGGGTTTAGGCCGCTTTGCACGGGCGAAGAGGACATCACGAGCGTTGAGACTCCTTACCTGGACTACACTGACCTGAGAATCTCCTATAACGTTTATGTGGCAGTTTACGCCATAGCCGAGGCGCTGCAGGACATCCTCACGTGTACGCCTGGGAGAGGACACTTCGCTAATGGATCATGTGCTGATATACGCAAGGTGGAGGCGTGGCAGGTAAATGATCAGGACGTATCGTGCCTTTGTGTATTAACAAGTGCACTTTGTACATCGAAATGAATTTATGTGATGACTTCTAAACTAGAATAAGCGTTTTCATTTTTGTGATCTATCTGTATATAAAGCTCAGTAACTTCGCTTCGGTAATGATCATGCTTGTAAACAAAGTCGGATTTAAATGTGATTTATTTTCTGGGCTATATAACATTTCTTTCTTTTTTGTTCCAACTTGTACAGTGACGTGTCTTATTGTCCAGGAATTCAAAAATTTTGTATAATAATATTTATTTATCTGATTATTTGGTAACTTATTGAGAATCCTAATTCAATTCAGTTCCATTTTATTTGTGATAATAGTATTATTATCTGTATTATTTGTGATTATTTGTAATTATTACTTAAAACTAAAGTAAAAAGTCTGTTTGCTGAAAAAAAACTGGATATAGTACCAAAGAACACTTGTAGTTATTTCCCAGCCCTGAATAGACCTTTAGCAGTAACAAACTGTGAACTAGTTTTGGTCTCTGTTCAGGTGTTAAAGCAGTTGAGACATCTGAAGTTCCAGAGCAGCATGGGTGAGAGGGTGCACTTCGACGAGAGCAGTGAACTTTCGGCCAACTACACCATCATGAACTGGCACCGTTCCCCCGTGGACGGTTCGGTGGTGTTCAGGGAGGTCGGGTACTACAGCGTTAGCGGCAAAAAGGGCGCCAAACTCTCCATCGACAAATCGAAAATACTGTGGAATGGCTTTTTAACTGAGGTGAGACATTTTACTGTAGCAGTGGCTCTTGTTGGATTGTTTTCAACAATCATTTAGGCCAAGTGTCCCCTGTGGTGGATGGAAGTGTTTGATAAACAAGTGTTGTCTTTTGTTATACATTTGTTATAAAGTTGAATTATTCAGCCTTATTCCTATTTTGCGTTTGACTAAACATTTTGATGTTTCCTTTCACAAAAACATCCCGTTTTTAGATTATATTTATAATTTATGTACATTTTTTTTTTTTTTTTACTTTCCTGTGTTTTGTCCATGCATCTGTCTGTATTTTATGGTTGAATGTTTGTGATGTGACGGCTATGAACCAGAAGATAAAGGAACTGATTAGCCTTTTGTACAAGGTCCCTGCCAGGTCAAATGTCTGAAATGCAAAGCTTTCGTGGATAGTGTTCATTCTGTTTGAAAAATCTTGGAGACATGTACATGGTCCAGTACATATTAATAACCGGTAGATTGCATGTGTTCATTATCAGCATGTCCACTGCTGTTACATGACATTCTACTCGAGAGCAAATACAAACCTGCATCCAAATGCTCAGCCTAGTTTCATCTAATGAATGAAACTAGGCTTTTAACCAGGCTAATGGTTTTTACCTGGGAAAGTTTAACTACTATGATCAATATATGTCATATGTAATTATTAACATCTTTTTATTAACATATATTTTTTGCAGATCAGCCAATATGAATATACGCCTGGACTTTAAAGTAATTTTTAAAACAGTATTACTTAAAAATACAGAAACAACATCTCACTTAACTATGACTTACACAAAACCTAAACTTTCACACAAATGAACAAAATTATAATAATAAATCTTAACAAAAATAATATAATCAAGTACCTTAAGAAACGAGGTTATGGATACAAAAATACAGTTAAGTACCTGGAGAAACACTGAATTCTGTGATTCTTAAAGAGCAGCAGTACTGTAGGTGTGTGTAAACAGCTCGGTTGTGTGTTTGCCTCGTGGTCTTTGCTGAACTGTGGTTTTCATCATGTGATCATATACTGTAAACATGCCCGTGTGAATTCCTTCTGTTTACTCTGTCCGCCTGTCAGCAGTTTATTTCACCCCGGATCTGGTGACTCATCTAAATCCCATCACCACCCTTTTAACAAATTTGCTTAGTTTTGTTTCTGTCCCCCACTCACATCATTGGACTTAAACACAATCATCTATAGGAGTTTACCTACATTAAGAGAAAGTGCTATCATTAACTACTGAATGATGAATGTATGAACATTTTGTACAATTATTGTCTATCTGCTGTTGTAATTATCTCTCCATCAAGTTAAAAATGTCCAACTATGCTTCCTTTTATTTTTACTGATTTAATTAAACGGGTATATCGAGGGATCATATCGTAAAAATAGGAATATCATGAAAAGTTACATTTATTTTGTAATCTAATTTAAAAAGTGAAACTCTAGATTCGGTAGATGTAAAGTAAAATATTTTAAACCTTTATTTTAATTTGGATGATTATAGCATATAGCTCATGAAAAGCAAAAATCCAGTATCTTAAAATATTAGAGTAGAAGTGCTCGTGACTCCATTTGCATGGAATTTAATTGCACACTTTATTGTGTTTTTAAAAAATGTCCAGACCCATCTGTTGAATTTTGGAATTAACTACGTTTTTTACATGAAAAATTGAGTTCAGTAATTTTTACATGATGCGTGCACAAACAAACAGGCAGACAAAAAAAAAAACGTCTTGATGTGTTTGTTCTAATACCCGTCTTACGTCCCTGCAAATTATTTTTCTAGAAAATATCTTTAAAGTACTGATGCCAACTTTACAGTTTTATTATATGCATAGATTTAATTTAGAGTTTGAGTAAATTACTCTCTGTCTAATACTCTCTCAGTCTAGTTCAGTACACACATGAAGAAGACTGCTGACTTTACCGTTGTCCATGTCAACCTGCGATGAGCACAGTCTTAGGAAGATTGTCAAGATTCTTGAAAGTTGATTCAAGACCTTGCTGCACAAGGATTGGAATGAGACTGGAGTCTGTGCATCAAGCCACTCCTAAACCAAAGACAACCTCAGGCGTGTCTTACTTGGACTAAGGAGAAACAGAACTGAAGCATTGCTCAGTGGTCCAAAGTCCTCTTTTCAGATGAAAGTAAATTTAGCTTTTTATTTGGACATCATTTTCCAAAGTCTGGAGGAAGAGTGGAGAGGCCCTGAATCCAAGTCGTTTAAAGACCAGTGTGAAGTTTCCACAGTCATCTGCTGGTGTTGGTCCATTGTGTTTTGTGAAATCCAAAATCAAAGCAGACATCTACAGTACCAGTAGATTTTAGACCACTTCATGCTTTCATCTGCTGACAACTTTTATGGAGATGCTGATTTCCTTTTCCAGTCCACAGTGCCAACACTACTGTACCACTAACTGGATTGCTTGACCATGATATTACTGTGCTTGACTGGCCGGCTAACTCACCTGACCTAAACCCCATACAGAGTCTCTGGGCTATCATCAAGAGAAAGATGAAGAATACCCGACTCAACAATACACATGAGTTGAAGGCTGCCATCAAAGCAACCTGGTCTTCAACAGCGGTGCCACAGGCTGATCGCCGCCATGCTACAGTACGCCACACTGATGCAGTAGTTCATTCTAAAGGAGCCCTGAGTGCAAAAAGGAACATAATTTTTCAGGATTTCTTCTTGATTGATCTTATCAAATATTCTAATATTTTGAGATACTGTGTTTTTTATTTTCATAAGATGTAAGCCGTAATCAACAAGATGTAAAAAAAAAGGCTTGTCATATTTTACACATGTTGTATTGTACTACTTTTAGACTGTGTGAGTTTCACTTTTTGAAATTAAATTATAAAAATAAGTTTTCAAGATGCACTGTAAAAAGGTCCTTTTTTACATGAGTAAGTGTTTTAGAATAGAAATATTTGGTTATTTTTTTCAAACGTTCACAGTTATTATACAGTATTTTAATATTTTAATTAATTTAAATATTTCTAATCTTTTATATATACTGTTATTAAAATTATTGATTACCAAAATTTTTAATACAGTGCTCCCCATTACACTTTTTATTAGCAAAAATAACGATATCCTTCATGTGGTTGGATAATTGCTTGCGGAGCGTGAATACATTTTTCCTCGTTGTCTTCGCCCAGGTGCCATTTTCGAACTGCAGTGAGGAGTGTGAGCCTGGCACCAGGAAGGGCATCATCGAGGGGAAACCCACCTGCTGCTTCGAGTGTACCGAGTGCTCTGATGGAGAATACAGCGTCTATAAAGGTGCATGGTTCATTCACTCTAACAGTGTTTTTACTCACTCACTTACTCACTCATCTTTTATACAGCTTTATCGGGGTCCAGGTCCGGAGCCTATTCCAGGAGGCTTGGGGCACAAGGCAGGGTACACCCTGGACACTCACACACTACGGGCAATTTGATAACGGCAATTAACCTAACCTACATGTCTTTGGACTGTGGGAGGAAACCGGAGAACCCGGAGGAAACCCACCAATCACGGGCAGAACATGCAAACTCCATGCACACAGAGACGGGAATCGAGCCTGGCCGGGAATCGAACCCGGTCCCTGGAGGTGCAAGGTGACAGTGCTAACCACTACACCACCGTGCCGCCCACAGTGTTTTTAATCATTTAAAGAAATATACATGTACAGTATACAAAGAATACTCCTTCGGGTGCAATCTCCTTACCATTCAACCTTTTCTCAGGCTGGCATCCCTCTCCCCTCCTCTCATAGACTGATCACCACTACACCCCACCCCACCCCCCCTCCTCACCCTCCACATACCTTGTGGTGACTGTCCAATACTTCGGCTCCGTGCTAAAAAACCTAAACAAAGATTTTGTGGCCTGGGTGCAGAACAAGTGGTCCCCCAGGAACCAGTGCCCTAGAACAGCCACCAGGTCTCTGCCTGAGCCTGGAGCAGGACATGGAAGTGCTGTTCTGCTCCAGCATCCTGGGAAGAGACACTGGTGTTCGCTTTGGTGGATACATATGCAATTAGAAATGTTTTATAACATTGATTAATAATTGTAATAAAATTTCAATCTAAAATGACTTATAAAATATGTTTTTAAAGTAGTATTTAAGTAATATATGTCAATGTGTTTAATAATGCTTTAATTTGATTTAGCAAGTTTATTAAAAATCCTCATATTAGTAGATTTTTTGCATGGAGTTTGCCTGTTCTCCCTGTGCTTGGTGGGTTTCCTCCGGGTACTCCGGTTTCCTCCCACAATCCAAAGACATGCAGATTGTCAAAAGCTGACAGACGAAGTGTGTGAATGTGTGTGTGCCCTGCAATGGATTGGCACCCTGAGGGTGTTCCTTGCCTCATGCCCTAAGTCGCCTGGGATAGGCTCCAGGCCCCTGCGAGCCTGAATACAGGATAAAGCGGTATAGACGATGAGTGAGTGAGTGAATGAGTGAGTGGGAGAGAGTGAGTTATGTAAATAAAAACAATACTGTATATAATTCTGTTGCATTTTATTATTTGTTTTTATGCTAATTTTTTCTCATTTCCATCCTTCCTATACAGATGCCAGTGTTTGTACCAAATGTTCCAACAATTCTTGGTCCAATGGGAACCACACTTCCTGTTTCTTAAAGGAGATCGAGTATCTGGCATGGTCGGAGCCGTTCGGGATCGCTCTGGCTCTGCTCGCCGTTCTCGGTGTTCTCCTGACCTCCTTTGTAATGGGCGTGTTTGTACGGTTTCGGAACACACCGATAGTCAAGGCTTCAAACAGAGAGCTGTCCTATTTGCTGCTGTTCTCGTTAATCTGCTGTTTCTCCAGTTCGCTCGTGTTCATCGGCGAGCCTCAGGACTGGACGTGTCGCCTGCGTCAGCCCGCGTTCGGCATCAGTTTTGTGTTGTGCATCTCCTGCATCTTGGTGAAGACCAATCGGGTGCTTCTGGTATTCGAAGCCAAGATTCCCACCAGCCTCCATCGTAAGTGGTGGGGTCTGAACCTGCAGTTCCTGTTGGTCTTCCTGTTCACCTTTGTACAGGTGATGATCTGCGTGGTCTGGCTGTACAACGCTCCGCCGGCGAGTGACAGAAACTATGACATTGACGAGATCATCTTCATAACCTGTAATGAAGGCTCCATGATGGCCCTAGGCTTCTTGATCGGTTACACCTGCCTCCTGGCAGCCGTCTGCTTCTTTTTCGCCTTCAAGTCTCGGAAGCTGCCGGAGAACTTCACAGAGGCCAAGTTCATCACCTTTAGCATGCTTATCTTCTTCATCGTTTGGATCTCCTTTGTCCCTGCCTACTTCAGCACCTACGGGAAGTTTGTCTCAGCTGTGGAGATCATTGCCATCCTGGCATCCAGTTTCAGCCTCCTTGCATGCATTTTCTTCAATAAGGTCTACATCATCCTGTTCAAGCCTACCCGGAACACCATAGAGGAAGTTCGCTCCTGCACGGCGGCACACGCCTTCAAAGCAGCCGCCAAGGCCACGCTGAGGCAAAGCTCCGCCTTCAGGAAGCGGTCCAACAGTGTGGGCGGGTCCTCCGCCTCTTCGCCGTCCTCGTCAATCTGCCTAAAGACAAATGAGAACGAAGCAGCCACACCCTCTGGGCAGAGGCGGAGCCAGAGGCCCAGGGTGAGCTTTGAAAGCGGGACGATGAGTCTGTCGCTCACTTTTGAGGAGGCGAGAAAAAACTAAACTCGTACATATTTACGCTTAGTAGCTGTTTTAATAAGTCTGTCCACACTGCAGATCATTTAGTAATTGTACAAAGTATTGGCACCCCATCTACCCACTGAACAGATGTTATTTGTGTGATGGTTCATTCCCACATGTTGCGAGATTTTTACGTTTTTGATGCACATATAGCTTTGAAATGCAAAACTGGATTATTTGTTTAAACGATACAAAAAAAGCTAATTATTATATGCTTAAATGTATGTGTGTGAAATGGTTTCTATAAATCCTGTACAAATAATTAATTATTATCCATCTAGCGAACATAGTTTCATGATAAATAAATACCTATATTACACTGTTACTGTGTTACTTCTGCATGATCATACAGATTTGTAATGGTTCAAGAATACAGGATTTATAGAAGGATTTTTCTGGTTTCTTTACCAGAAATAACTTTTTTGATAGTGTCAGAATTTCAAGAGAATTAAAAATGTGTTGAACTGTAGTGAAATAATGGATGATATACCGTAAACTCTCATTGACTTAATTTGCAGAGTGATGAAATTTTATCTAAATATGTTAATAAGTCATTTTTGGGTGTGGCTTTACTTTTGTGTTAAATGGTGTATTGGAGATAAACCTGGAAGATAAATATTGATAAACATGACATGTATGGTATTGTGACTGTCGTATCTTGTTTACCATTGGAAATGAACATGTGATTATACAGTAGATATTGATAATGTCGACTCCTCGATGGGAGCAGCTGAAAGACTAACAACAACAACACCAGTTGCCTTGAACCTCCAGTGTCGATTGGGTTCGATTCCCATCTCTGGGTCTGTGTGAGTGAAGATTGCATGCTCTCCCCTTTGCTTGGTGTGTTTCCTCCGGGTACTCCGATTTCCTGCCACAGTCAAAAGCTTTGCAGATCAACTTAACTGGCATTTGCTCATAGTGTGAGAAGTGTGTGCCCTAAAATACGGACTGGCACCCCTGCCTGGTGCCCTAAATCTCCTGGGATAGACTCCAGGCCCCCCACTGACCCTGTACAGGATAAAGATGAATGAATAATAAATATTTTTAATCCTACAAGTAATGTAGTATCTAGTATAAATCTACAGCTGATTTTAAACATATTTGATCCACTTTATAATCCTGATTAAAAGTCTTTATGTAGCCCCCTAAGTGCTTCGCGAGCGTCTGACCCCACGACCTGTCATCTTTACTTTCGTGCGCGCGACGTGGCATTGATGTCCCCCTGACCTGCTCGCGGCTCATGTTCTACTGACGAAGGCGGGATTCTCATGAGCCCACCTGTTTATGACGGACGGTTGCTTTTGTCCAATAGTCACCGAGTACTCACGAGTGTTAGCCAATCCTGGCTCAGGAAGGCGGGGTTTAGTGTGCCAACCAGGAAGAGGAATATAATATTCCTCCATACCGGGGCAGTGTGTTTTAGTCAGCGGGATCGCACGAGCGCCAGATATTACCTCAGGTAATGTGATGTTTCACTAATTTCCATTCATTTTCGAGATAAATATTTGTATTAATTTTGTGTGATTAAGTTTAGTTTAGTTGCCTGACATTTACCGTAGCGCACTTGGCTAGCTAGCGTTTTAGCGGGTGCTTTGTTTATAACGCGGTTTTCGAGCACAACTTTTTAGTTTTGTATTTTTTAATTATTATTTTTATAATTCCACGTTCATTAGGTGATTACAGTTCAATATCTGACTTAATATGAAAAATGTTTATTTTTATAAAGGATGTCTTTGGGTTAGTTAAAAGGCTAACGTTTTTTTTATTAGTAGTACTTGTTGTTGTTGTTAATAATAATAATAATAATAATAATAATAAACAATTATTTACTTATTAATCTATTTATTTATTGGTTACATTGTTAGCGATTTATTTTTTATTGCAATGTAAATTATACTACTACTACTACTACTACTAATAATAATAATAATAATAATAGTAGTATATAATTTAAATTGCAATAAAAAAAATCGCTAACAGTGTAGCCAATAAATAAATTATTATTTTATATATATATATTTTTTTTTTATTTATTATTTTTTTTTATGTAAATCACTTTCATTTCGAGAAGATAGATAATTAGATAGATTTCCTTGCAATAATAGAAAAGAAAAATTGCACAAAAAGTAAAATATCAAATCTAATAATATACAGATATACAGTTACAATAAAATTAAATTTAAAATAGAAAATATATAAAAATGTATACTGTCAAATGTATAAATAAATGTGTAAATTACTTATTATAGTTTTATTCTTAGATGATGTATTAATTATTATTTACTAATAATTAAATACTTATTAGTTTTATACTAGATGATGTAGTTGTACTATTAATTATGCTATCATTAACACAATATAAATTTCAATTCTTTTTGTTGTAAGTCACAAACTTTTGCACTCAGTCTTGCACACTTTGATGCTTAATGGAAGTGAAAAAAAAAACCCAAAACTTTATAAAGGTCGTAAAAAACAGTGACGAGTACGTTAGAGTTTAACCCGGAGTGTGAGGAGGAAGTTCCTGCTTTGTTTTTTTTTTGGTTTGTTTTTTTTTTGGTGTGTTTTTTTTGGTTTGTTTTTTTTTCCCACTTGAAAATCTGTGTGAAAGACACTCACTGTGTCAACACATAAGCTGAGGAGATCTGATTAATAAGATAAGGTGGGGTGGGGCAGAGGTGCAGAGGCTCTGACCAGGAGAGCACCGTGTTTATTCGATCTGTGGAATGTGATTTTTCTGGCTGCACTTGTTGGCCTGAGTAACCTGAACTCAACCTCTTGTTCTTTCAGCAGGCTGGACCCTTCAGATTTGATGATGGTTTTGATATAAAAAAAAAACAACAACAACAATTTGACATGTGGAGATCCAGAATGCTGCACCACAGTGTCCGACATTAAAAAAAAAAAAAAAAGACAGATGTTCCTCCACGGGAGCTGTTTACGTGTCTGGCGTGTCCTCTCTCGCTTTCCTGCCCTCTGAGACGCAGTGATGTCGGTGTCCAGGTTCACGTGGAAGACCAAGTATCTGCTCCTGCTGGTGCTCTGCGTCCTCGTGATCACGTGGATCACGTCGCTCTCCGACGGCCGCGGGAAGACGCCCAAACTGGTGACGCATGAACTGGTGACGCCCCCGGCCCAGATGCTGGTTCAGAAGACGAGGCAGGAGACGCAGATCGGGGCGGAGGTGGATATGGAGAAGCAGGACGAAGTGGATGAGGAGCATACGTCCAAGGAGCTCTGCCCCGAAAATTCACCTCTGCTCCGTAAGTTTTATTGTGAAACATTATTGGATTTTTATTTATTTATTTATTTTATACAGGATGTAGAAAATTTAGCTAATAATGTATACGCATAAAAATAAACTCTATCTATTTTAAAAGTATCCTGTTTTGTTTCAAAATATTAAAAGGAAATGCTTGTTTTTATTAATTAAACAGTAAAAAAAGAAAGAAATGTAGCTCACATGATTAACAGATCAAAGGAAAGACTGTTGTGTTCTTTTTGTTTGTTTGTTTTATCTCGGTGCTGAATCTCGCGTCTACTCCTGAGGGAGTGGAAGTGTTTAGACATCACACTTGAGTGTGTGTGGCGTGCCTCAGAGTTTAAGCGGTGCGCACTTAGCTCACTGTGTGTTTACATCCTGGTGTGTGTGTGTGTCGATTGACTGATGAGGTGTTTGCACATTACACTTTGCAAATTGTGCTTCCTGTTGTTTGATGTTTTCCATTACATGTAAAAAGAGAGAGGGGGGGAGGGAGTTATGGAAATGTAGGGATCTGGACAGATAGAGATTAGGGTCAGGAGAATGAGACGTGTTGGGGAGAGAGAGAGAGAGAGAGATTGATGAACAGATCACTAAAAGAGGAAGCAGATAGTAGAGAGACTGAAGGGATGGGGTGGATAGAGAGATGGACAGGGTGATGTAGAGAGACAGATGGACATGTATGAGCAGACGGTTGAGAGAGATACTTGACAGATATGGAGGGAGAGGGGAAACAAAGGCAGACAGTGACATGGCTGGATGGATAAAGAAAGAGACGGGGATGGAGAGATGAAAGAAAGATGAGGGATGAATAGATGGAGAGGGATGGAGGGGAAAAAAAGAAATGAAGCACAGGAATAAAACTGCGTGTGTTCTTGTTGGAGGCGGAGCCATGAAGTTGGCATTCGAGCCGTCTCTGACTCTCGGCCAAGTGGCGGCGGCGAACGGAGGTTTGGCGCGGGGACAGTACGATCCGAACGAGTGCAAGGCGAGGCAGAGCGTCGCTGTTCTCATCCCGCACCGAAACCGAGAGAAGCACCTCCTCTACCTGCTGCATCACCTCCACCCGTTCCTGCAGCGGCAGCAGCTCCACTACGCCATCTACATCATACACCAGGTCACACACACACACACACACATCTAAACGATATCAAGATTTCACACTTGTCTTCGTTTTGCATTCACAAACATTTTTTTATTGTGTTTATGACAAATCTTTGCCATAAATGAAATATGACTGAATCTGAATCTGTGTCCCTTGTCCAGGCTGGCGATGCCATTTTTAACAGAGCGAAGCTGCTGAACATCGGCTATCTTGAGGCTCTGAAGGACTTCAGCTGGGATTGTTTCATCTTTCACGATGTGGATCTCATCCCGGAAAACGATCACAACCTGTACACCTGTGAGCAACAACCCAAACACTTAGTGGTTGGACGAAACTCCACCGGGTACAGGTATGTCCCACACACACACACACACACACACACATTGTATCTGGGTTATCTAAGTATACTAGCTAGTGCACATATAAATGAGGTAGTATTATGGTTTAGGTTCTAATCCCAGTTCCTATAGAATACATTTTGGACCCAGTGCACAGAGTAGCGCCAGCCTTTTTTTTTTCTGATTAGCCTCACGTATAATTCAATTCGATTTGATTTGTATCTGCAGTCATACTGTGTGTTAGGAGTCTGGTGTCTTTAAGTTAATAATGGAGTCCAGTTCGTTATTGGAGTCTCATGTAAACTATTAAGCGACTGCAGTCACACGTCCTCAGAGAACAGCTGTCTGCATCAGCCGAGGGCAGGACCGACTTCATGGTAAAGAAGGACCACATGCGATGAGATCAGGATGAGTATCAGGAGCACCAGGATGAGTCAGACAGGTTCGGAGGGTAGAGAGTTGGTCTGGATCACTGGCAGCTCAGGAGCGACACGTGTAGCTCGACAGAAGGAGAGAGAAAAGAAGATAACCGGTAGGTCTGGTCACAGTCACATGATGTATAAGGTGAATGTATATTTAGTGTAGAGTGTAAGCAGGGACTCCGGCAGGACTAACTATGACATCATAACTAAAAGGGAGGAGACAGAAGGAAACACAGACATGAGGGGGAACTGAGATGTAAAGCAAACAATCACCTCACCATCAACAAACCTGAGTGAT
>JAQQZT010000017.1:996257-1015488 GCA_030068275.1 Clarias platycephalus
CTTTTAAATGTCCCCACTTTTCTGTGTAGAGCCTTTTAAATGTCCCCACTTTTCTGTGTAGAGCCTTTGAAATGTCCTCACTTTTCTGTGTAGAGCCTTTTAAATGTCCCCACTTTTCTCTGTAGAGCCTTTTAAATGTCCCCACTTTTCTCTGTAGAGCCTTTTAAATGTCCCCACTTTTCTGTGTAGAGCCTTTTAAATGTCCCCACTTTTCTGTGTAGAGCCTTTGAAATGTCCCCTCTTCTCTGTGTAGAGCCTTTTAAATGTCCCCTCTTCTCTGTGTAGAGCATTTTAAATGTCCCCACTTTTCTGTGTAGAGCCTTTGAAATGTCCCCTCTTCTCTGTGTAGAGCATTTTAAATGTCCCCACTTTTATGTGTAGAGCCTTTGAAATGTCACCATTTAGTTTGTGTAGAGCATTTTAAATGTCCCCACTTTTATGTTTGGAAACCTTTTAATTGTCCTTAGTTTTCTGTGGAGACCTTTTAGATGTCAATTTACTGAAAGCAGATACGTACTGTGTATGTAATGTCAGAACATTACTGAACACACACACACACACACACACACACTTAAACAAAATGGCTCCACTTATCTTGTTTATTATAAGTGCACTAACACTTTGACTTTTAATGTCAATACTATATTAACCCTTTTGATTCACACACACACATACACACACACACACACACACACACATACACACACACACACACACACACACACCTGTCAAACAACATACACACATTTACTATATAAATAGCTCTGGGTTTATCAGGTCTACCTGCCACATATGTCACTATGTAGGTGTAAACATACTGACTGTGACTCATTTGATGATCTGATTGTAAGTATTGGCCCCCCCTCCTCATGCTGATTTTTAAAGAAAAGGCACCACCATCCAAACTGTCTCTGTTCAATGGTGTTTTTATTTAGCATCAATCTATTCCAATTGGAGAACAAAATCTTGAGGTATGTAGATTTGTAAACAATCAAAAGATACAAAGCTCTTTAAGAAACAATTTACAACTAATGAAGCAGTGAAATATCAAAGAAGATAAAAAAAAAAAACCTTGCAAACTATAAATGTCTCTGTATAAACAAGGTTTTGACATGAATTTAAAAGCATCTTTAAAGCTTTAGAATATTACGGATGGTTATGAGAACACTACTTATGAGTTTTTAAACAAAATTTTAAATTAAAGTTCTCATGCGCATTTGATCCGCTATATTTTAATCTAATGTGAATTAAAATGTGCAGACATGATGAATACACATTGAAGACAATGTTAATGCAGTTCTGAACATTCCCGTTCTCCTTCGACCACTTCCCAGTCTTCCACTTGATTTTTTTTTTTCTCTCTGTTTGTCGTGACAGGAGTAAGAAAAATGTCTGCCTTTAAGGTCTGTCTTTCGCGACATGTGTGGAGGAGTAGCATGTACCTGTGATAGATTAACAATTCTGCTTTTTCACACTTCACTGTCTCCAGAACAGAAGTTTCAGAATTTTTAGACCAGGCCTTGTATGCCCAGAAATATCCCTGGGTTGCCTAGGTTGTCTTTCGGAGGTGTAATGATGTGTTCGTCTCCATAACAGAAGGAGAAAGTCGAAGAAGTGGAAGTCCATCTTCAGTCTGGGTCGATCCGTCGCTGACAGCAAGGGGAAACTGAGTCGCAATGGGAGCGTGTTCATGAGAGCGCAGAATGTCTCAGGTACGGGTGCGAGTGTTATGTGAAAAGACCCACGGGAATAAATTTTTTTTAAAAAAAGTCTTGTCATGTCGTGTCAGGGAGTTTCACCTCTACGCTGTCGCCTCAGGGACCTAAACGTACACACGGATTTCTGTAAAGCTGATGTCAACTGTTAAAAGTGCTCTACCAATAAAACTAGATTAGAATGAAAATGTGAAATAGAAGAAAATTCAGGCAGCTTATTGGTCATGTTAGGTTGTACCTAAAACATATAGTGGAAAAAAAAAAAACTCAACAAAAAATACAATAAAATAAAATGAAGGTGATAGGGAATAAAAACCTGCATCTGATTGATCACTATAGGCTCCAGTTTTATGCTGCTGAGAGATATTTAAAGCTAAAACCCAGGCCATAATGGAGCAGATTATTGAATTTCACTCTGATATCTGATTAATACCCAAAGATAACGTGTTCAGGTTCAATCCCTAAGTGCTCTCGGGTGAATTACTCAGGAAACGTGATGCGGTACAACTAAAGGCATAAACGTAATGTAAAGGTAATGTAATCTTTTGCACTATATTACTTAAAACACTAAATGCATCACATCACGCGACTACTTCTAATCTGATCAAACCGCTTTAATTAATTTCACAACACTTCTCATATCTCACAGCCTGCTGCTTATATTTAAAAAAAAAAAAATGTTATAAAGATATGGTAACAGGAACAAATTAATTAAGGCCAGAATGTTATTATATGTATTATATTATATTATTATATTATACTGTATATGCAAGTGATTCATATTATGATGCTAGGATTAAATACAATTAGGATTAAATAAAAAAAAAATCTAAAAGAGAGAAGCGTGTATTTGAATAGAGTGTGCTTTTTCCAACACTGTTAGAAAAAAAAAATTGTTAATTGTGCGACTAGTAATCTAGATTTATTTTAAAATCGAAGGTTTATATTCGTTTGGTATTTCAGGAAAACACCAGCAGTAACAAAACACACACTTAGAGCTAATGGATGTGATGAGAAAATTACAATGCAAGAAAATAATCTGGTTATATAAACGTTTTGAACCTTCACATTTACTACCAAACACTGGACACTTTAGAATGTTTACAGATTTAGGGATTTGATTGTTAATAAAAAATGAGAGAAATTCTTCACCAACAACAACAACAACAAAAAAAAATAGAAGAAAAAAAGGGACTTGGTTTTTGGATGTTTGGTTATTTCAAACGATCTGATATTTTACAAAATGCGAAACCCTTTTAATCCACTGCTTCTTTCTTCTTTCTTCCCCTCGGCTCCGAATCAAGAGTGCTTCAAGAGAGAATTCGACTTTCATTACTCAATGTTAATGGCGTCTAAAAATCTAATAAGATGTGCGGTCACACATCATTATCGAATTCATAATGTGTAATTTCACACAGCGTTAAACAGATGTGCTTTTGAAATATATAACCGAGACCTTTTTTCTTTTCCTTTTTTATTTTTTTTATTTCCTTCTACAGAAAAGACTGGGATACGGCCGTCCAAGAGCATGGACTCCCTCTGCTCTCTGCCAACAGGTGGAGCTATAGTACAGCACCATGAGCATGAAATAAGCCACACTCATTTCTGTGTATATGTTTAAATACTGGATTGTGTACAAGTGGGGGGGGTGGGGGATGGGGGCGGGTAGACTAAATCATTAAGTGCAGAGTGTACCGTGAACATTTGTATGTGTGAAGTGGTACGGAAACAATCAACGGAGCATCAGGTGTCATGTAAAAAGCGTAATTTTACACACATCACACCTGTGCTCTAATAAGTATTTTGTAGCATTCTGAAACGAAACAGTGCCATATTATTAAAACATTTTGTGTATAGTACCAATATACAAGCAGGACACACTTTGGGTTTAATCAGGACATTATTCACGCATCGTATTCATTTAATGCAACGACAGAAACGTGTATAATATCTCTCTCTTATAATTACAAAATTGTAACCCAGTTATTCTAATCCCACTCAGATGATGATAAAGCCGTGTCACCAAGAGGAAAGAACGGATTCTTCGCTCCCGTGGCGAAATCCCGAACCCTGGGTTCGGACGTCAACTACGATCCTAGCGAACAGGATCCTAACTGGGAATTTGACTTGCGAAAAGCCTGCGGCGAAACCGGGGACAGTCCGAGCGCCGCGACAGTCCGAGGGACTCAAAACACCTCGCCGTCGTCTTCTCCGTCTTCTTCGTCTTCCGCTTCGTCTCAGCTACAGCGCGCTCTTCCTGAGCAGCTGAAGGTGTTTAAGGGGGACGAGGTGGCCACGTGCCGGCCCACGTCCCCGAAAAACCGCCGGATGTTATATTCCGGCTCCTCGCACAACGGCTCGTCGAGGCCGTCTTTCCCGGGCAGCTTGTTCCCACTGGAGTCCTCGCCGAGGCATCAACGTAAGGCGCTCAACATCTCCGAGCCGTTCGCGGTGTCTGTACCGCTGCGGGTGTCGGCAGTCATCAGTTCCAACAGCACCCCCTGCAGGGTGGCAGGGAGAGAGCGAGAGCGCAGTTTGGGAAGCGCTAGCTTTAGAGAGCCACACCCCAGCAACAGTGGGAGCTTTGATTTCCGAGACAGGGAGAGATTATTTGGGGGCAGAGAGAACCCGCTCGGCAACAGCAGCGGATACGGTATCTATAGCAACAGCAGCTCCATCCCCACAGAGGAGAGTCAAATGAATGAGAGGAGCACCGGGGTGGTCCCCTCCGAAACAGCAGCACAGAGTAAGATAAGATTGTCTGTGTGTGTGTGTGTGTGTGTGTGTGTGTGTACGCGCGTTGGTGTGTGTGTAAGTGCGTGTGCGTGTCTGTGCATGCAAATGTGCACATGAATGTGTCTTGAATAATCCTAGATTTACAGATAATGTATTTAATGTAATGGGCTTGTTTTTCAGTGTTATTAAAGCATTTGTGTTCATAACAGAAATAACAATAATAATAATCATAATAATAATAATAATCATAATAATAATAATAATAATAATAATAATAATAATAATCTTTACTGTCCCAGGAAAAGCAAATCATTATGACTGGTAAATAATGTAAATCTCTTTGTTAATGAAGACATTCTTTCCTGTTCAATCCTTCAGGCAGTGATGTGGAGGGAAAGCCTGGTGTAGAAATGTCAGAGAACTTAACGCCATCTCAGTCTAAAGCAACAGAAAACCACAAAGAAACGCCTCAATCCTCCGGGAAGGAACTGGACGCCTCGTCAGTGCAGCTCACTGAGCCAAAAAAACTGGACCAACTGGTAAGGGTGATAATATCATTATTTCTGTTCGGGAATCTGCCAGTCTTTAGGTCCTCATTTCCCTGGCGTGCGTCAGGGTGAAATGGATACTGCACAGTTTATAGGACCGCTTCTCTATGCTCCTATATTTTCTTACACTAGTTTACATGTTACTTCCTGGTCCTTTTTAGGAATATGACCGCGTTACATGCAGTATCTACAATAATTAGGTTTCTCTGATACTTGCCATTTTTTTATTTATTGCCATACGTATCAAGAACCTGAGCTCTCCTCTCCATCCTGATACTCGTGAACAGTGGCACTGTGTCCATACAGTACACCAAAATGTCAAAATCCGGCCCTTTATCAAACTCCAGATCAACGGTCAGCACTGATCACATGACGAGTCTTAGTTTACAAAAAACATTATGCTTTGAATTCTTACTTTTCTTTTCAGCAACACACTTACTGTGGCTTTACTGTTATCCTGACTTCTCACACACCTGTAACATTTCCAACTTCATTTCCTTAATTTTTTATTAGGATTAGTTTTTTTTTATTTTTTTATTTTTTTTAGGATTATGTTCATTTCCAATTCCCCCTTGGAACGTGCCCAGTGGGTGCGGTCATTACTCCGTCCCTGCACTATTGTATTAAGTAACAGTACCGTCTAAAACAATTAACGAATGAATTATTGATATTTTAAAAAGGCTAAATTAGTAGCGACTAATCCCACCACTTTTATTGTCTTGTGCAGGACGTAGAGTCGATCAATCCAGAGCTGTGCTTTGATCATGAGCTCAGGATCACCGAGTCTGAAGCAAACCTTTCAAAAGACCAAATGAGAACCAGTGGCTCTATGAGCAAGATCGCTGGACATGATGGTGCCCTAAATCTTACTGCTCAAGCTAAAAGAAGGAGCAGTTTACCCACTCACCCAGTGTCTTCAAAGGAACACTTCAAAGATGTCATAAAAGGTTTCACTGGGGAGCATCCAGGTGCTACGTTTTTTAACGCGACGTCACAGGAAACACCATTCCAACACGACGTTGACTGGAATTACTTAGATGCTGATAAAAAGGATCATAAGAGCTTGGATTCGTTTGAATCTCTGGACATCATGGCAAGCGAGCTGCGGCTCTCGCCCTTCCTTCATCTGAAGGAGACGGATATCCTCCAAGACGCTGATCCCTGGCCTTCAGAGCTTTCGCCTGAAGATCCTTTAGCCAAGGAAAAAAATGACACTACTGCTGGTGTTTCTAGTCCTGATAAACCATGTGATAAAAGTCCTGGTTTGTCTACGGACAAAAACATAGACTTCCCAAAGGACTACAATGACAACAAGAAAACTACCAGCATTACTGTTCATTTAACAACCAAAGCAAGGAAGAACATTGAAAGGGTTTCAAAATGCTTGGAAGAAAAATGCCTCACTATAGAAATTCCACATCTGGATGATGATGATATTTGGGGGAGTCATTTAGCAGGACTGGATCAAGTGGAGCCTTGGGAAGACTTGAGCATCGCTAAACAGTGGGTCACAAGCCCACTGCACTCAACCAAACTGGAAGATCTTTTCCCTCTGTTTAAAACACCAACACCAGCTGCTGGGGATGAAGTCAAAACCTCCACTGACTTAAGTGTGAATCACTTGCAAAGAGTCAAGGAGATTGTAGAGGAAGCATGTAAATCAGGGGACGCGCCAGAAAACACGGCCATAATCCGCGAACCTGGTCTTGAGCTCTCATCCAATGTCGAAACAGTAGATGAACTGGGTCGTGAAAGTATAACTGAGCTCTTACTTAATGTTCCTGGAGAGAAAGTGGAGATGAAACAGGAGCTCCCACAGCCTGAACAAGCTAAGAGTACCGTCCACCCAGAAGAAACTACCAGAATCCTAAAGAGAAACAGTGGTGCTGCAAAACCAAAGAATTCTATCTTACCTCAAAAGTTTCAGCAACAGGTATCTCATGAGCCCTGCATCGTAGAGAGGAACGAGGAAAACATGGTTCCGAAACACAGACCATACTCCCTTAACCTCGACTTGGGAAACCGTTGCATCAGGGACATCTCAAATCAGCAGAACCTTGATCTTACTGACCATTCCTCCTTCCAGAGAGGGGCGATAACCCCATCTGCAACAAAGCATGATGGCTTGTCTCTGGAACTAGAGCTGTTCCTAAGGGACCGCCAAGCACCCTTGCGACGCAACTCTGCGCCAGTTAGTGTGTCTTCGGTGCGCACCGCGTTCATGATCAAAACATGTCAGGCCAAAGCGGTGCCTGTTATTCCTCCGAAAGTCCAGTACAGCCACATACCGCATCTGGATCATCCGGAGAAAAGCAACCATGAGCAAGACAAAAAGGAAAGTGGACCTGAGAAGATCAAAGTGGAGAAAGCTGATTCTTTACCTCCTCTCCAGACAGTAAAAGATTCCAAGGAGGAAAGGGAAAACTGCAAACCTGTCACTAGGATCCAAAGACATGCGTCTATGGATAAAACGGCAGAGATGTGCAAGGCTGTGCCCACCCCTGAGTTTCCAGTACTGAGGAGGAAGCGGTCTGCCAATGGGGACTCCTTTATGGATTGTCCCAGGCCGGAAAGATCTACATTACTTCAAAGGTCTTCTTTCCGCAATCGTCCGAGACCTCAGAGTCTGATTCTCTTTAGTCCTCCCTTTCCTATCATGGACTATCACCCGCCGGGGGATGACGGAAAACACGCCCTGTCACCTATCAAGAGCTCTGCTGAAACCTCTCCTCTTGACGTCCTCACTAAGGAGCTCACAGAGAACCTTAAAACCCCTGACGGGGTTACTCTACGAAACAAGATGACTTTGCCCAAGAGCGGACAGAGACTGGAAACCTCTACAAGCTGCTTTTACCAGCCCCAGAGGAGGTCTATGGTTTTCGACAACAGGACCAGTCGGCAGATCGAGTGAGCCGTCTGATGGACTCGTGAACTTCCCTACCCTCACTAGAGAACAGTTGCTGAATGTAATGAGTTTCTCTTTGTTTTCTGCACCATATTCTTCTTGCTGACCAAACCTTCTCAACTAACAAGGTGCCATTTAATTCTGCTGGCAAACCGTTTTTATGTGTTGTAAAATGCTGCTGCTAAGGAACTTTATCACATCGAGGAGCTCTTGAAGATAAAAGAAATGCATTTGAAGTGAAGTAGCATTTGTTTAGTGCTAACTGCTGTACGTTTCCGGCTCACGTTGGTGGTGAGGATGGTGAACGTGAAGATGACGTTCCAATGAATTACAAAGAAGTGTTACATGGATCAAGCAATCAAATAATTCAGGGTTTGCTGTTGCTGTTGTTGTTGTTGTTGTTGTTGTTGTTGTTTGGGTCTGATTTTTGAAAGAAAAAAAACGTTAAATCCTGTCTTGTGTATATTTAATTCTTCCTTTCATATCCATTTCAGGGATTACGATATGATGGGAGACAAAATCCGATTGGATACCTGATAACTGAAATGAAATTAAATGACTAAAAACAGAAAACAACAACAACAATTCCGCTTTATCGCCTTGTGTCATGTGAGTGTTTTAAAAAAGAGAAAAACGGGGAGAGAAAAAAAGCCATCTACAAGCTGAGAGATTTTAAATTTTTATTTTGTTTTGCCGTGTAGTAAATATGGGACGTGGCAATACATCAGATATGCAGTGTTAGAACAATGGTGCAATTAATATCCAAGGTGTCAATGCACATATTTCCGTACAGCCTTAAAAACCTTGAAGTCTTGATTCGTAATCATTATTTCAGATTGTATTTTTTGTTTATTGTTTGCTACGTCTTCCAGCATTTTTGGTATATTTGTATTTGTATTTGTACAGAATAGCTTTAATGGACATGAACAGCTCGTCGTAATGACACCGTCAAGGACGGCTTATAAATGTTGGATGCCTGTATTAAATATTCAAAATGTGATAAGTGCTTTTCATCCAGGTTACGTAACTGGAAAAGAACCTTCACGGCACCGTTTTTTTATGCTTATTTTTTAAAAATCCATAGACAAATACAGGAAAAAAAATGCTGGCTACTTTAATCACCTCCTTCCAGGAGTCGATGTTGCTTATGTAATTCCTACGACGTCAATGTTGCATGTGCTCGACATTGATATAATATAATATAATATAATATAATATAATATAATATAATATAATATAATATAAAATGGGCACATGAAGTGTCGCAATTTAAAACGAAAAATATCTACAAGGAAAAAAGTTACTGATTATAAAAAAAAATAAAAATAAAAAAACCCAAAGCCTGGAAATTCATTGTGTATTTATTTATGCAATTTGTATCTCATGTCATTCAGCTTGTTACGGTCTTGAGAATATCACTGCTGTATAAAAGATGTTGTCATATACAGCTGCGATTCCAGATCCTGGGGTCGTTGCTCTCATCGTCTGAAGGACGCACGGTTGTATGTGTTTTTTGCTGGGATATACTGTAGGCTTGCTTTGGAAAAGTTGATTATCTGAAAGTAGATGTTTTGTTTTGCGAGAAACAGAACGATAGAAAGATGTAGAAGGTGAAGGTCCTGATATTGATTTGAACACGCTCTCGTCTGTCTAGCGGTTTAATCCTGCACATTGTCGCGCTCCGAGTTGCGATCCAAACGTGTTCCGGTGCTTCAGCGGATCTTTTTAGAGTGGCTCGTCTAAAGATTTAACGAATTGAGTCACACGATTTAAAGTGATCCACATGAATCAAATAAACAGTCTTATTCATCTTTAGTCTACAAATGGTTTTGTAGAAAGCTGTAACGTCTGGTGAGGAGACGGGTTTACGCCACGAGGCGGGTGGACGTGTTGTCAACCGACAGTTTTCCGTATCGGAGGTTGAGGTCATTCAGGGTCGCGGCGTGGTCAGAGTGAAGTTCGTTGAGATGAGAATTCAGAGAAAAACCTCGGAATTAGCACAGAGCGTACAAAGACAAATGAGGAATCTGCTCGGGCGCGCTGTGGGCCGACGAGGGCGTGTTGAAGAGTATCACAGAGTAACGGTTGTATGTTTTAAAGGACGAGATGAAGCACAAATGTACATTCTATACTGAAAGAAATGTTAATAACTGTAACCAAAGAACACTAATTTTACTGTAATGTATTTTTTTATTGCATAAACTGGATTTATTATCTGTACCCACTGTAAACAACACAATAAATACACCTAATATTTACTGTAGCAGGTGTGTGTATGTTCCACATTAGTGCATAAGTAAGTGTATTTGTACTGATCAATTACTTGTAATGTTTAAACTTTGTGTATTTATGATATTGTTCCTGTAGTGTATTTGAAATCGTGTTTAGTCCAACACCACGGGACCGAGCGGTCCGAAATTAGAAAATACCTGTCGCTATGGAAGACAGTTTAGAGCCTTTATTTTTGTGAATGGACTGCCGTTGTGATTTATTATTAATTGTGTGTGTGTGTGTGTGTGTGTGTGTGTGTGTTTGTGTTAAATAACCCAATTTTGTCCCACTGCTGAATTTTGTTGATTTGTGTTGATTAGTTCTCTATACCCGATACGCTGGCGTTTCCATAGCAACAAGTCTTTCACAGGGATTTGCCTAAAAAAGTAATAATAATAGAAAATATTTTTCTGTGACTCACTGAAACATTTTTTTTTTGGATTTTCCCCAGAATTTCTCCCCTAATTTAGTCGTGTCCAATTCCTCCCCGTCACTAGGGGGCGCTCCCACATTAAGGCTACCACTACCACTCAGTCGGGAGGGCCGAAGACTATCACTATGTTTCCTCCGAACCGTGTGACGCCAGCTGACCGCATCTTTTCGAACTGCTCGCTTACACACCTTTAGGGGCGGAGTAACACACTCGGAGGAAAGCGCTATCCGCTCCTTCCGCTTGCGCGAGCTCACAGACCCCCTGGTTGGCTGTAGAGCCGTGATTAATGTGGTAGCACGAAGTACCTCTCATCCCTCCCCTCTGAGAGAGCTCGGCCAATCAGCTCTCTCTAGACCTCCGGCTGCGAGAGGTTACAGCATCACCCGGGAACCGAACCAGCGATCTCCTGATAATAGGGCGAGCGCTTTACCACAGACGCATTTTTAAGTTTTACGCTAACATAACAAGCTGTGTGGTTTTTTTTTTTGGTTTTTTTTCAGTGTCGTTAACTTTAAGACGTGCTGCTGAGGGACCAGGAGGAAAAGGCCTTTTCACATCAGGGGGTCACTTGACCCCAAAGTCTGGTTCATTTTGATCGGTGAGAACACAATCGTTCCGTTCCTCGGGAGGGCCGTGCCTGAGTGCGAGCTTGAAGAGGTGCTCTCGAGAACGATACAGCGTGAAAGTAACTCATCACTGCTGATTCTTTTCCGCTAACGGCACGAGCAAATGTTTTATTCCTTCCTTCCTGCGCTCCTGATTATCAGCGCATGCCTGTGCAGAAGCGAACGTACAAATCGATGAAATGTAAAAACGCGAATGCATATTAATTTCAGGATTTCATTCATCCGCGACAGCTTTGATAAGACGGCTCTAAAGGTCAGTCGATTCCTCTAACCTGACTGACGAACGATGACTCTCAGGCCTTATTAAGATTCATGATGTTCCCGAGTAACAGCGCGGTGTCAGATGCGTTAACTCTGAGTAACAAAAAAAAAAAGAGAGAGAAAGAAAGAGAAAAACGATCCGTTCTAACCTTACGCACTGAAATCCAATTCTCCTTCGTGCTTAATCCACCAGGACGGAAAGACGTCTCTTGTTTTTTTTTTTTTTTTTTCCCTTCGCTTCTGGCTCGCCTTAAATCACAGAGAAAGGATGTACTTAACAGAGCTTTATGTGGCGCAGCTGAAACAGCAGATGCGGCTTCAAAGCGCAGGATGATGACCAGAGCGATACACTGAAAGGTAAACCTACTACAAACAAAGACTTCCTTTACTCGTACAGCCAAAAAAACCCTCATGCAAATCTGAGTACAGTGTGTGCGCCAGTGTTTGTTTTTATTGCAAAGTTAAAGCCAGATTTTTTTTTTCCTCATCACCTGCAGGACTTATTTATTACTTACAGTTTAACGATCCTGCTTTCATAAAGCATGAAAAGTGCCTTTTTCCGCCCTTTTTTAAAAAATGTATGATTTTCCCCTTTCAGAAAGTTCTCCTCTGCCGATCGTTCGTCACCGAGTTATTAAACAACATCTCTTTGATGCCAATACAAATAATAGCTCATCAAAAGAAACCAAACAGGACGGCCAGAACAAAACCGGTATATAAATCAGGTTTTTTTTTTTTTGTTGTTGTTTTTTTTTCTTCTTTTTTTGCATTTATGGCTGCATCCCAGGAAAATAATGCCAGTATGCAAATCTGTGTGCTGAACATACTTTTCATTGTATGCAGTACGTTCCCATTTGTGAGGAAGCTATGCGGCTTTGTTCCACTCCTCACATGCTTCGATCATCTTCTGCAACTAAACACACAGTGAAAAAAATAAGCTTTTTTAAGCTTAAACAATACAAGAAGATTATTAATGATTACATTGAAAAAAAAATTATAAATGAACAGAATCAGGTTTAAAGGCATTGTGTGATTAAAAATATAAATAATAATAATAATAATAATAATACAGTAAGTAGGTTTTACACTCGAGAAGTTTTGTGTTTGAAATCGTCTTTTTAATACAAATATGACCTTCTATAATAATCTGAATAATAAATTCTAATCATTTTTTAAAACAAGGGGCGTTCGAGTTAAACCGGGACTTTGAAATTCCTGGTGATCGAAGGCGAGTGAGATTCACAGAAGACTTCAATCACAGTACGGTGATGAGGATCTCGGCCGCAGTAAAGCATTTAAATCATGCCGAACAATTTAAAGAAGGCCGCTTGTCCAAGGTGGCCGGAGAACTTGTCACCAGCTTGCGAAGTGGAACCGTACGCACAATCATCCACCAACACCGCTTGCACATTACAGGAACGCTAGGATAAGTG
This sequence comes from Clarias platycephalus, assembly GCA_030068275.1. Taxonomy (NCBI): domain Eukaryota; kingdom Metazoa; phylum Chordata; class Actinopteri; order Siluriformes; family Clariidae; genus Clarias; species Clarias platycephalus. The sequence goes on from JAQQZT010000017.1 coordinate 1,009,186, forward strand.
CATTATATAGAGAAATAAAGGGGATTATTGTTTCTTCCAAACTCTGTTCAAAAGTCCTGCTTTGACTCGAACACCCCTTGTATTTTGTACTGAAGCTATGAGATGAATGTTACTAAAAATATAACAGAAATTGATTTACAAGGTCCTCCTAGCAGGCTGATTAAAAAAAAAATGTTGTTGAATGATTGTTTATATCATATTAATCTCTTAGGAAAACAGAAATAAATAACATCCATCATTAAAACACATTATGTGACTTTGCAAGTCAAAGTTCACCAACGTGAAGGGAAATGAACTGCGAGACGGAAATGCGACGTGCGTTTTATCCCCTCCACTAAATCAGCTTTTCCGTGGTGCAAATTTGATCTTTCTTTCTTACTTTCTTTTTTTATTCTCCAAATCCGACTGCTGCTTTATCTGAGAAAGCAGAAAGGCATCGTTTTTAGGTGTCTCCTGTATCGCCATAGCAACAGGCCAAAAAATCTTCAAACGCCACAGCTGGTACCTCTGGTGTTAATATCCGCTTCAAACCACATCCAGTTCTCCAGATGTGCTGATGTTGTTTAGGACACAGTGTGTCTTCCTGTCATCTCTAAACATCAAGCTTCGGCATGTAGATGAATCGATGTAACGTTATTCATGGGGCAGCCATCTTATAATCCTGTCCTCCACTAATCTTCTCGAACTCCTTTTATCCTGATCAGGATGGCGGTGAATCTGGAGTCGATCCCAGGATCATCCTTATGTCTGAATGCACGCTGGATGAGACGGGAGTTTATATTCGCACCTAGAGGTCATTTCTCTATACAGTACGACTTTGTTACTCAGAACGTGAGAGCAAAGTGACAAAAATAACACAAAAACAGAAACTCGGACAGCTGAGGGTTGAAGTGGGGGCTCGGCAGCTGTAAGGAGGTTTAAAATGTATTTTACACAAGGGCTGAGCGATACGACAGACATATCGTACCGTGATATCATGTGGTATCACGATATACAGTACAAGGTTACGCACAGCCTACAAAGATAGCATTAGCCTAAAAGCGAAATAAAACCCTACATTAATTTATTCCGAATAATAAAAAAAGACTTATAGTAACTTTAAAATGTAAATATTCAGTACCATCAAATGATCTGCCTCCTGTCAGCACAAACCTGGCATGATTTATGAGGGTATTGTTTGATGTAATGGTATCGACCCCGCCCTACAGACCAGCCACACCTTCCTCTCTTCTCATCCAAATCAGAAAGCTGCTTAAGATCAAGGTTTCGAAGCTTAACGATGTCCCTTCATGTGAAGATTTGTGGAGGAATTTGGATATTGTCCCTGAGATGCACATCGAGTACTTTATTTATGAGGATTCATAAATCTCAAAGCTTCAGTACAAAGAATAATCAAAAAAAAAAAAAAATGTAAAGCACACGGCAGACACCAAACATGCCTGAACATATCTGGAGGGACGATTTCTCAAAAGGTTTAGGCTATTAATCACCAAGTGTGTTCCCAAGCACCCAGCTCTACCTGGAGGCAGAGTTTAGATTGGGATCTGGGTGAGACAGGAAGTGCTGGACTGGCACAGGACCCGAGTAAGTCCTTTCCTGTGGAGTTTGTGAGGCATTATGAGTGATGAGAATGAATGACCACAAGGGTGGTGGGCGTCCATCACTACAAACGCTAAATATCTGAGGTGCCTGGGAAACTCACGACACATCCGCATGTACCTGTTCTACCATAAACCGCAGGGGGTCATCAGGTCTGTCATAAACCAGCCTCGCTGTGATTTCCTAATAAGAGAGAAAATGAGAAAATGAGATGAGTAATAACTCCGGCTTGCTCGGTGTCGAGCAGATCTGCTTATGATTTCCGCCTGTTATGTGACTAGGCCTTGTCGCCATCGATTCAAAGAACGTGTCACTGAACCAGAACACAAATTTCATTATTAATCCACAGATAAAGACTTCCTGAAATGATCTCAGAGCTACGATTTGATTTAGTACACGTTTGTTTTTTTTCGCTTTGAAACAGAAAGTCAGTATGATGGTGTGTTGGAATGATTCGCGCAACAGCCAATCGCTTTCGAGATACGCCGCAGCCCCGCCCCCGGTCTAGACAAGCTGTGAAGGATTTCTCGACCAAGAGACCGAAAAATAATTATTCCAACGCATATAGATTTGCACAAAACACAAAATTCGCCAAAGAACACTTTATCTTTTTATAAGAGACATAAAGGGCGCATTACGTCTATGTGCATTGTAGTTTATACCATTGTAATAAAATAAAATGATTGTGCTATGGTTCTTGGATCTCATTAAGAGTCACCGTCCTGGACGACGTGAGGATGACGTGTACGTTATAAGTGTACATTTTTTAAAACGAGGTCAAGCGCCGGAGGCACCGATGGATGGTGACGGAGAGCGACGACATCATCACCATGAGGCTCTCACTGATGGAGAAACCCTGATGTTGTACAAAGCCAGAATTCTCCATCAGTCTAAAGGAGCGACATTCTGACACTGAACAGCCTCGAGATGTTAAAACATTTCTATCAGTCACACACTGACGCAAACTCCTTCCTCTTGGAAAGGAATAAACTCCAGACATTTATTCTGCGGAGGAAAGAGAATAGGAGACATGTGGGGGAACACACCGCCAAAAATAATAAAAATACCAATAAATAATGATGCTTAATGCTGCTGCAGAGCAAGACACACCTCCCGAGGCGGGACATTCACGTTCTAGAGAGCATATGATTGGATGAACACAAGACTAGGACAATGTATTTTTTGTTTTTGCCTAAGTGATAATTATATATACAATATGAATCAAGCCCGGACTCTGGAGGTGAAAGGCGACAGTGCTAACCACTAAGAGTCATCGTGCTGGTATATATATATATATATTTTTTTTTTTTTTTTTTTTTAATTTTTATATTTATCCTATCATATACTCGTGTCTGAAACATCTGTTTTGATTTCAGGAAGGCTTTAATTTTATTCATGACTATTTAAATCTGAATAATAACTAGACATTCCAGGCGTAAAGGACTTTCCACGCCATACACTTGCTAATCCCTGGATTAAACCTTCATCATCAGGATAATCCGGATAATGATACTCATTTTCCCTACCTGAAATATCTGCAGAATGTTATGGCTCTCCAGGTACTTCATCGTCCTCTCATAAGGGTCTGCTTCTTCTGCTCCTACTTCCGCTCGACCTAAATCCGAGCCGGCCATGACAGAGGTGAAGAGTCGGATGACTGAAGAGACAAAACAAATGGCCAAAGTTATTACAGATACGGCATCGTGAGCTCGAAGCCCGAAGAACTTTTTGTCTCAACACTCTATACCAGCTAGAGAACTTCAACAGAACTAATGCGTGTTGTCACTCTGGCGTCAGGCGAGAGTCTGGAACGGAGCAGGTTACACTTCTACACTAACTCTGATTGCAGTAAAGTGGAGAACTGACTCCTAAATGAAAGAAAAAACCCACAGAAACACGGTGTTCCTCACAGTTTGGCTTCCTGCAGGTTTGTTTATAGCAACTGAAATGTCAGGCTGTAACCCCTGGCAACCGCGCACGAGAGACTTGGATGATGTCATTACTGTAATAAGATACCGACCGTTGTTTTTTTTTTTTTTCCCTTTGAAATTTCAAATCGCGCAGTTGAACGTGCGCGTGTTTAACGGTCATCCGTCTCAGATCTCAAGTCAAAGGAATGCGGAAGGAAATACAGTTAAATCAAATAAGATAAATAATGAAAATGTGCCGTTCAAAACCGTGCACTTCTCTACTAAATAGTATAATTTGACAATATAATTTAATTTAATCTAACCTAATATAACATAAAACAATAAGTAAAGTGTAATTTATATGTAATTTATATTTAAACAAAGCTAAGACATTTATACTTTCAATTTAATTTATGAATATTTTTCACCTGACTTACTGCTTGTATTTAATACTTAACTATGACATAATAATTAAAATAATTATCCAAACTCATAAAAAGGCTGTGTTATGATTATGGGATTTTAATTCTTCTTCTTTTTCTTATCATTATTATTTGTACTTAAAAAAGACTTTGTAAAAGTTTGAGAAGGCCTACTGTACACATTGCTATGTACAGTATGTTTCATTTAATAAATTACAATAAAAAAGAAAAGAAAATATTACATTTTATGTTAATGTATATAGATGTTATATACTGTGCCAGTTCATCTCTGTCATACATTTGCTTTGTCACTTGCCCACTTTACACCTTACTTTACTGCGTTTGTTTATTTTCTTTGTGTACTTGGATGATGTCAAACATTCTATTGTAAAATTTTATACATCTAAGCAATTACATGAGCCTTTCACTATTTCACAGGATATTAATGGAAATCCATTACATTATGCACCCCTGCCTGTTACACCCCTATGTGGTTCTTCCCCCAAACCGTTCCCACACGCTTGTACAGAATGTCTCTGTGTGTGCTGCAGCCTTACAGGCTTTCTTCAGAGCCCCTGAACCCTTATCCAGCATGACGACACCCCTGAGAGATCCACAAAGCGGGCTCCATGAAGACATGGTGTGTTAAGTAAAAGCTGGAGAACTCGAGCGTCCTGCACAGAGCCCTGACTGAACTCAACCTCACTGAACCCTCCTCACTCTTGTAGCTGAATGAACACAAATGCACAGAACGAAACACACAATCCGAGGTTGAGTAGAAAACCTTCCCAGAAGAGTGGAGCGTGTTATAAGTGCTGCTTTGTGATAATGAGTAAAAAAAAAATAAAAAAAAATGAATTAATTAATTTAAAAAAAGGAAGGACATATGGTGAGATAGTCATCCATCCAGTGTCCACACATACAGTATGGGTGTCCACAAACGCTTGACTACATATGGTGAATAAACGTGACGTGTGCATTGTTGTGATCTGATGATTGTGATTAGACGACTTATAGGTTATAGGTAACCTGGAGTTTAATATACAGCTAGTCTTATAAATGAGATAATTATATATATATATATATATATATATCAAGTGTGTGTGTGTGTGTGTGTGTGTGTGTGTGTAATATTGTAATTCCTTATCTATTAAATAAATATTTAATCTCGAATAGTTTGGCAAACTTGTTTCATTTATTAATTTTTTTTCTTTCTTTTTTTGTAAAAGAAGAAGAAGAATCGTTTCTAGGTTACACGGTCGTCCTCAGATGACATCACGGCGCGCGCGTGTTATGTAGGCCAGACGGTGCGCGTGTCCCTCCGTGAACCCGAGGCGGAGAGAGAGAGAGAGAGAGAGTAAATAAATACCCCGCTGTTATTCGGGGTTTAATCCGGCAGAGGGAGCGCAGATTCAAGGAAATGCTGTATTATATATGTTACTCCTGTCCACACCGTATACTTAAAAATAAACAGTTTAATAACTAGTACTCATCCACCCGGTGGTAGTTAGCACGCGCTGGGCTAGCTAGCTAAAGAGGCTACAACGAGTTACCATAACAACCAGCCTCAGCCTGTATGTGTTAAAGATGTGTGTGTGTGTGTGTGTAATGTGTGTAATGTGTGTACTGTATGTCGCACACTTCCGCACTGTGCAGGTTATTACAACAATCATGGTGGCGTGAAAACAACAGCGGATGTTTAACGTCAAAAATAAATACACTGATTAATTAAATTCTAACCCGGAAGTTGAAGGTGAAGTCGGCTAAAGTGCGTCTTTTATATTTTATTTAAATTTTAACCTCCACGATGCTGGAGCGCTTCACCTGTACGAACACGGCGCCACATGGTGCGGAGGGCGGTTTACTCGTTTAACCGCCTTTTCTTTCTTTTCTGCAATCATTTATATTAAAAATACATTTGTATATGTATGCGTTAGTGAAATGTAAGTTATGTGATTTAAGAAAAGAAAAGCAAAAAAAAAAAAAAACATTGTGAAAGTCATTATTTCTGGTCTAGACTAGATACTTCAACACACACACCTGTCACTGTCTAGACAAGAGAGGGCGGGGGTAACGAAGCAGGGGGTTTAGTGTGTGTGTGTGTGTGTGTTTGTGTCAGGGGGTGTGTGGGGCAGACGGATACGTCGCGGCATCTCCATTGCACGAACGCGGTGTCCGTCATCGCGGCGCTGTGACTCCATTGGCGAACCAGAAACGGGGCTGCGCGCGCGCGGATTGGTCGACGGGAGCGCGAGCGCTCTCCTTACGTCGCCTCGAGGTCCGCGGGGGACGTCGGATGGGGGAGGAGGGAGAGAGAGGGCTTGAGACTCGGGCGAGTGGTTTGGTAATCCCCTGACTCCTAAACTGGCTGA